>JAMKCH010021502.1:0-27401 GCA_023653785.1 Ophioderma brevispina
TATTCTAAAGATTTTTATTTGTTTGACCATTTTAAGGATTGCAAACCTATGTCGGATTTTGGTAAGATGGTAAATTTTACTTTTTTTCATTTTTTTCATGATTGTGAAAGTCCTACATCAGATTTTTAGTACATTGGTTTATGTCCCCTTCCATTATGTGTAGGAAAAATTTAAGCTTTGAGGATGTATGTGCTCACCCACCACCATATGCATTTAGCGTCAAAAGATGCCGAAAACATTTAAATCAAGAGATTGCACTAGGTTGGTTTTGACCGCATCTTTGATAACCTATTTTAGGAAGACAAGAGTAGCACTGATACAAACACACATTCCTACATGAGGCAGGATCTCAACATTCCTAATCACATGTGGTTTGTGTGGATCTTCTCATAAAAACATTACAGTGGCACAGGCACATTTACATCAAAATGTGAAATTCCTTCAATTTGCTCTCAAATGATAGTTTACGACCTTGGAAGAATACATATACTTTTACACACAAAAAATAACATACCACAGAACAGATAGGAGCCTTGATATGAGGCTAAAGACGTCCAGTAATTTTAGGATAACTTTTGGGTTTGCCTTAACTTTAATCAACAAATGTTTCTATTAAATGACTCGTACTTATTTGATATTAAAGGCAGAAAGGTCACAGACAGGTCAAACAGAACGGATGCTGTGGGAATCAACTCTGGCGTGTTTTTTTGTGTTTAACACCATGGTCCATTGTCTACTGAATTAAACCACTCCGGAGTGGTTTTATTATAAAGTGGTTCTGTTTACCCATAAGGATGCTGATTTGGGTTAAATTATTTAAACTGTATTTTTTTATGTTTACCTTCTCATTCTGAAAATAGATTTTAAAGAATACCATTTTTGTAAAAAAAGTTTTCAAAATTAATGTTTTCATGAGCGGTTCCACACAAAAACATGATTATGAGCACTGAAGTCTTGCCTCGTGTAGGTATGTGTTTTAATATCAGCGGAACTCTTAGTTTCCTTTTAATAAGTGATCAACTCTGCACTCAAACCACCCATGTGCAATGTCTTAAAGTGATGGAAAAACATGCTTTTACTGCAAAGTGTATACAAAGCTGGACAATCAATTCAAACAAACTGAATTAAGCCAACCAATTGTGAAAAGAATATAAAATTTAAGATGAAATGAGAAAGAAATTTAAAAGTATTATAAAATGAACTTAAGAATTACTTGTGAAGTAGGGGAAAATGATGGGAAAATGCACTTTCAAATAAATTATAAATAAAATGTTAACAACCGAGAATAATAGAACACAAGCATAGTCTACTTAAGGTGGGTTCATACTTCATTGGCAGACGTCTGCAGATGCTAGCCTTTCTAACATGCTTTTTACGCAAACACGTATGTTCGTGCAACCGGCACCTAAAGCATGTTTCAAAGACTAGGGTCAGGCAACGTCTGCCAATAAGTATGAACTCACCATTACACATATACTTATTGCTTTACATATAACTTATATAAAAAAAGAAACAGTTGAAGTAAAATGCAACTTGAAATGAACACTGAATTTATCAATTCAATTTGAAGAGTACTGGACAACCAGAAAGCACAATTTTAATTTCAAGAGTGTAGCAGCTTGCACCATTTGAATTACTGCAATGTAAGATATAACACATTTCAGATGATAGAGCAGTTTTAAAATGGCCACTTGTGCATTGCGGCTAATTACGCTCACCAGGAAGTTCATTCAAATTTCAAACTATATGTCAGACAAAATTACAGTCATCAGGAGATTATAGAGGGAAAATGTACAATTTCATAACAAATCTGAATTTGACAGAAAACATTCCATGAGTATATATTTTGGTTGGCAAGGATAGCAGCAACAGCAGTAATAGTAAAGAGCAATTTTCCACATCATATAGGTATTATTTTCAAAATCGGCAATTTTCATGCAGTAACACATATGGACAATTTGTGGCTAATTTAGTACACATGTTTTAGTTTTCCGCAAGAGTACAATGAGATTTTAGGTCTGTATCATAACTTCATGTATCAGTAGACACAACATGCATGTGGTATGATAGCTACTTAAAGGCTGACTCAGAGATTTCCCGATGAGGGCGCACTCAATTTTCAAACAAATCATGTTTTTTGCATATACATAATGCTTGTCCATGTACTAATCACTGTGTAAAATAACTAAGCTCAAATCAAAGTCCTTCACATATAAAATCACAACTTTGTTATAAAATTCCGGATTCGGAATTTTCGTTATACTATCCTATGGCACTGTTATACTGTACATAAATGTTTGCTGTGGCTACTGATACATGAATTTATGATACAGAACCAAAACCTCTTGTACTCTTGCAGAAAACAAACACACATGTATACTAAAATAGCCACTAATCTCACAGATTCTCAACATTGTGTTTTTTTGTTTACAGTACTTTTCTAGAGGTAGGCTAAAGTAAAATATTAGACAGGAAACAGACCTGATGACATAGTTTGAAGTTCCTGCTCTGATCACCTTTCAAAGTTCAGGAAAGAACATTGCCAGTAAGTCCACCTCATTCTCTATACAACAGGCTATTAACACAGTATATGTGTAATATGCTGTGTTCTATAATCCTCTCATAAAATAACAAAATATTAACAAAAATAAACACCAAAATAAAGTAAAAGAAAGAAAACTGGGTGCAAAGCACACAACTTAGCCTTTGTGAAAGTGCATCACATAAATACAAACAGGTGTACTATGGGCAGTCAGACGACATGTGAAGGGTAGACACCCATGCTTTGTTCACTCATCGTCCAAATAACCTCATCTTAAAAGTCACAGTTCAGGTGTGTTTTGACTGTATACTAGGAGCACGAACTAGCACATCCAATGACTAGATTATATTGATTATCGTGAAGTTGGGAAGTGGGAGCAAATGTTCTTTTAATTCCATGGGCACTACCAGCCAATTTTATTGGTTAATTACATGATATAACACTATGAATAACCAATCAGAGCCATGGTAAGAAAACCTTAAACATACAGATACAGAAGGTCTATTTTGATTGGTTACTCAGAGGGGAATTTCAAGTTATATCATGTAATGAGCCAATCAGAGATACTGTAAGAAAGAAAATCCTTAATTTGAAGTGCTATTGGCACAAGAAGGTGAGCTTTTGCTCTAAGATGAGATTATCATGGACAATGGTTGTGTGTGGTGTGTTAGAATTATGCGTCTACTCCACACAGGGTTCTCATGTCATGTCAAGGCATGGAAGGAAATAAAGAGATCTGCAAAACAGAAAACAAAAAAGAAATATGCAATATGATCTGGTTAAATTACAGCACTGATTTACATACGCATAAATACACCATGTTAAAAATTGACCTTGCTTAAATAAGACCATGTTTGTGTGGGCAATTAGACCTAAACATTAACTGACAACATAATGAAATCCAAAAATTTGAAAATCTGGTGAAAAGAAAGGTTGCCTTTTAAAAAATTTTTTGAATGGAACACACCTATACTGTTATGAAGTTAAAGGCTGACTCAGGATTTTCCGCGGAGGGCGCCCCTCATTTTCAAACAATCGTGTTGGAGTCGCCTTTAATTATTATTAGCACATTGAGATTGCTTACTGATTTGGTTGTTTATCTCAACGTGTATGACATATTACAGCAGTTTTATTTTGTTAAAGTCATAATAGCCACAAAAACAACTGTCTGAAATTGACACTTTTTTTTTGAACTGGAATGTGAAAACAGTTTTTGACTTCCATCTTTGTTTGAATTGTGTTATAATTAAAATATCTGCAAGACTTCCATAGGTGTGTACCCCCCTCTCATTGTATTTAAATGCACATTTAAATGTTATTATTTTGTGGTTTATCCGTTTTTGATAAACAAGGCCAAATTAAAATAAATTTTGTATATGTAAAAGTATACGAGGGGGACTATGAAGTCTTTCCTAAAATACATAGGGACTTAACTGGCGATAGCATTAATCTCTTTTAAAATTTAAACCCAAGGGAAATGATTAACTGTCTGTAAGTTGATACCCATTGAAATTAAAGCTTGGGTCCTCACTTAACCACTCAAGGCAAAAGCTTATACATTTCTCACTTTTGCCAAATGATTGAATTAGGTTGGCTTTAACATGGCTGATGTTACTAGTAGGGTTTTTTCTAGCAGGGGACTGGAGTGTAAGAGTGTTGCGCTTCCGGATAAAATTGTGAATTTTTGCACACAAGTACTTTAGGCATTGATAATCCCTAAAAATTGATGGAAGCACTTGCAACCCCCTAATGGCCCCCAGCTTGATTTCAGGTTATACAGGGGTCAAAAATTTAAAATGTGCTGAATGTGTGAATAAGCACACATGGTTTGTCTGGGTCACAGGATTCAAAACGGTATAGTTTACCCGATCTATGGATTATAGTTCCGGAGTTATTGGGGTAAAAAACGAAAAATGGTGAAAAAAGTCAATTTTGGTGTGTGTACAGGGTCAAAAGTTAAAAGTGGCTTTGATTCAGTTGAATATGTGGTGCCAAAGTTTCGCAGCTAAAGTGATTGAAATAAGGAATAGGTTGCCTTATATGTTATGCTCTTAGTTTTCACGTTATCCAACAAAATAGGTACAGGTCATAGAATCCATAGCTGCCAATAGCCTGTTGACTTTATTACGCCATTTGGTTAATAGCAAGACACGTAAGATAGTCAAAACTGATTCCTATATTTTCATTCTATTAGCTAAACCAACAATTTGAACCTCATTGTACAAAAATTGGAGCAACTTTTTTTTAATTGTGACCCCTGTACAAACCAAAATTGACATTTTACCATTTTACAGTTTTTTACCCCATAAATTATTAAACTATAAGTCAAGGTAGTATAAACTAGACTTTTGAATCCATGTAACCAGACAGAGATCATGGTGTGCGTTTCAACACACAATCGGAACCTTTTTTAAAAAATTTCGCATGTGTAAACCTTGAAATCTCAAGATGGGGGAGGGCCATGAAGGGGTTGTTGTGCAAGTGACTTCCATCATTTTTTTTGATTACCAATATAAGTAACTTGTGTACCAAAAATCACAATTATCCGAGTGCACACTCACATAAGATCGGTTCACTACAATCCCCACATTCAGGTTCGAATCAAGGTTAAATCAGGCAAAAAAAGTTTTGTGTATTGAATGTTAAAACAGGCTACATAAAAATCTCAAGACAAGTCTGTGATGGATGTGTTAAAAATTGACTTCTATAAAATCAATAAATATAGATATTCACACAAAAAAAACGCATTAGGTTGGTGGAAAATCATTTTTGAATGGGCAGATTTGGCAATAGATATTGGGTTACACATAGCGTTATCACTTCAGAACAGGACACAGTATTGCTTGCAGGTTGGGTATTCTACCAAAATAATTTTCCTTGACATAGAACAGGGTTTGTAAAACCAATCGAACACAGTGATCTGAGACCCAAATTACTCGTACTATCTGGACGGAGAGGGCAAAACCTAAAGTCGAGCCTGCAGAAAGTTAGATGTAAACATTGCCTATGCAAAGGTAACTAATCTCAACGAGGCTACTCATCCCAAGCTCAAAAAAGATGCAAAGATAATTTATAATAATAATAAAAAGCTCGCATCGAATATCTTATCAACAATCTAAACACAGAGTTTATTTTTGACACCATTTTCAAATCAAAATATTATTAAACATTGTATTTTACACATATCAAGGAATGTTCAAATAACAAAACCACGGCAGTAATGAAGTTTGACATTCCAAATTTTGAATTTGTATCCAAAACAAGTATGTGAGCAGATACGTAAGTTTTTGTCTGATTTAAGTGGAACATTTGTTCAAATGCTGATTGAGGTAATTGAATCTTTTAAGAATCAATACTGTTAAATCACAAGTTGAATACCCACATGCGGAGATTGTGGATTCCATCTTATTTGAATATTCATGCAATGCCCTGCTAATATTGATAGTCCACGTGAAAAAAAAAATCTGTGCTTTTATTTACTCAACAGAAACTCCCTTGAATACCTGGGCTTGCCAACGGTGTCTGCGGCTTGTCCTGCCAACTTGATCTTTCACCATGCCATGTACTTCGAAGAACTGATTGCAATAAAATCAGAAACAAATGAATGGGATCATACTTGATCTAACCAAAGGGGAACCAAAAATTCCCAAAAAGGGAGCTGTATTACAACTTGAAGTGGCCCTGCTGAAGAAAGAAAGCTAGCAACAACTCTCACTTTAATAGAGATAAAACAAATGTGTAATATTTTTATATTCAAAATGCACATATATAAATATACATAATATGTTAAAGTGATGGATCAAAGGGGGGAAAAACTTACGTTTCAAGCACTTTTGAAAATTTAGAATCAAATGTGTAGGTAACGCACATTTTATAAACATTACAACCAAATTAAAGATTTATGTGAAAGATTTTAACAACTTACCTTTTTTTTAAAAGCTCCTATGTAAATTTACAATATTTTGGAACAGCACTCGATCTTGCAACTTTAATATCTGTGCGTTTAATGTAGTTTTCAGTTTTGACAAGTTGTACCTAGGTTACCCATGTTGTAGTTCTTCTTCTGTTTTGATTATTTAAGGTCTTTCTTTTTTGCAAAGCTCACTTGGTCATTTAGTTTTTACTATGTGGCTATATGTGTAATTATGCTTGTTCTATATCTTATAATGCTGTTTTCAGCCATCTGTTTATGACTTAAGGGACTGCTAGTCTAAGCGAGACACTGCACCCTTGCTCTTGCATAGCAAAGGAACCATTAATCAAACAATGCCAGCCTTGATGTTAATTATTAATTCTGGATTAATATTTTTCATGTATATTACATAGTGAATTTTTGTAGATAATTGTTTAAATTAATAATTCTTTTCATTGTTATTCTTCATGTTGTATATCAGCTTTAGATGGCCCGAGCATATTAAAATCTCAACAAGTTGGGTGCTCATGGGTCCAATTACACATTGTGTACATCCCGCTGCCCAGAAGTAGTGCACAGTGTGCACAGAGCAGCGACTATGGGTTCATATCATCAATTCAACGTGTGACTCGTGTTAGTAAAGGAATAGGGGAGTTGCTGAAGATCGAGACATGATTACAATACATTAACTAACTAGAATTGCGCCGTTCTCGGGCTTTCGCGCTCGCTAATTCAAAGAATATAAGCGTGTGCGGCTGCTCCATGACCTTTCACTTCTGGCACATGACTTTGACCTCATAAACAATATGAGGGCTCGCATGGTGCAACTATGACAAAGTTGGTTCCAATTGAACTTCAAGTTTCCAATTTAGGTCAATTTTTAATTTTTAGCCAGGGATTCTTTTGTCACCTGTGTATCAAAAAGGTAATTGGTCATAATGCACAGAAAGCTGTGGGCTATGAACCTGAGTGGAAAGCTGTGAAGGAAGATTTAACTCGATTCAAGTATATTAAGAGCAGAAAAACCAAAAATTTACATTATACATTTGACCTTTGACCTACAGACTTTTCTCAACCAGATGTAGTGTAATCTATTGCCGGTAATTCATGCAAGAGGAAAAAAGGACCAAGGGATTGCAGGCAGATAGAAAATTGTTGTGATGTGGACGGACCCCTGAAAACTTGCTATAGGAAAAAATCATCCTTCTGGCTTAATAGTGGCGGGGGGAATATAAAAAATCTGGTGGAAAAAAACTATGAGATACGAATTCTCTTCTTTTTTAGTTGAAATGCTGTTTCATGCCAGGATAATATTTAAATGCATTTCTGCTCAATTGTATTTTTTTTTTCATTATTTTTTTCAAAATAAAACATTTCCTCTCTCACCTGGTAGGAGTTCAGTTTTTGATTATTCATGCCAAGCCAGCTTCATTGCATTAGGCAACACAAACCTCACAAGTAACAATATCTGTATTCTAAAGGTGATTCCCTGATGTGCATGGAAATACAGTTGCTTTAGCTATTAAGCACTGTCAACTTGTATCAAAAGTTATTTACTTGTCACAGAGACAAGCGGTTGGTAGTTTTGGGTAAACCAATCCTCTATGGTTATCAGACTATTAATAGCTCTAAATGATTATCTTGCATGAAATTATTAATTTTGAAGCTATTGCAAAATATGAATGGATATTCTGCAAGTTGGGGTTGCATACAAGGATGAAGACACTATCAGTGATTTGAAAAATATTTGAAATTTGCAGAGAGGAATAGCTCAAAGTGAAGGTTAAGTCTGTTAGAATTCTCATTAAGTTAACCTTTTTTTTTTTTTTTGCCCATTGAAGAATTGATCAGAAAAGGGAAGGAAAGAAGGTGGGGGAGGGAGAAAACGGCAGTGTTCAAGATATTACGATCCCATTTCAACAGGGTTTGTAGTAAGTGTCAGAACGGACAGCAATGACTAAAATTTCCGATTCAGTCCTTATTAGGTTGCTTCTGGTCTTATTATTGACGGGAATGTGAGTAGACATGTAGCTGTGAACATTACATGCAAAAATGATTTTGATGATTTTTTCGAGTTTCGGATTTAGCAAATCCTGGATAGTGTATTAAACTGCACTGTGGTGTATATAGTAGCACCTGCTCTAATGTGAATTGGAATAGCACTAATGATCTCTCGCAAAATATTTATCTGAACTCGTTACAAAAAACATTGACTGCATGGGACTCCTAGATCTTTGTCAACTTACTTAATTACCGTCATATGCACAGGCCTATTCAAAGTGCTGTTGCGGGGATTGGTTATTTGTAGTTGTCAACAGTGTGTTAACGTTGTGGATGGTCTTACGCATGCATGCAATATCTATCAATAGATGATTGTAAATATTATGATGATGAAAATCTGGAAAAGTGAAACTGGTTTAGAGGGGAAATGCACAAGTATGATATTTCTCTAACATAACAACAATGATAACATATAGTACACTCAGCCACAAACTTTCCTGTATTAAAAGTTTTCACTGATAAGCACAAAAGGTGGAAAAATTTAAAAATTGCATTGATTTTTAAACTAATATAGGTTTCCCAAACAGTAGGTCTTTTTTAAAAATGGACAGATAAATTTCAAGGACTTTTATCAGGTCCAAACATCATGAAAAACATTTTGGTAGCGGACACCACCTGCTGGACTCACTCAACACATTAACATCTCAGCAAAGGATACAGCACCAGACCACATTCTCTGATCATCACCTACCAAGTTTGAAGTCATTGGCTTTATTTTAGAGTGTTGGGTGATAGAATGGATGAATCACATTGTATTGAAAAATATGCAATATGAGCTCATTATATCAAAACTGGCAGAAGGTAACAGCACCAGACCTATTTATATACAAATTATACATGGGGTGAGGGGTTGATAGGCCATAACGTACCAAGGGAAAATAGTGTGCCCTATTTCCACGATATAAACCGTAGTACTGTTTTATTAAACCTCACTGTGATTGATTTGGGACGAGTTGTAGGTAAACAGTTCGAACTATTTCCTACATGTAGGGAGGAACACTAATAACAATTGTAATCGGAATCAGCCAATAAAATAGCATTTTATGTCATGAATATTCCTGAGTGAATAGCATGCTCATCTTCCTACCAGTTTGAAGTTCCTTGGCTATTAGGTGAGGTTATTAAGTGATTAATCATATTTTATGAAAATAGACATGAGCTCATTAATATTTAAACCTAGCAGAAAAGATAACAGCACATATCCATGCTCTATTACTTACCAGGTTTGAAAACTCATGGCCATTGGTTATACGGGAGTGGATTAATGAATTCTCTTCTGCCTGTCTTACTACCCGAATGACCCGAAAGCCACCTAACAACCCCCATCTCTGGCCTGTTATACGTAGATGCAACTGTGGCAACAGGATTCTTTTTTCAAACCAGATGTAGTGTAATCTATTGCCGGTAATTCATGCAAGAGTAAAAAATGGACAAGGGATGCAGGCAGAATAGAAAATTGTTTGTGATGTTGACGACTGAAACTGCTATAGAAAAATCATCCTTCTGGCTAAAGTGGCTGGGGGATAAAAAAATCTGTGAAAAAACTATGAGATACAAATTCTCTTTTCTTTTTTTAGTTGAAATGCTGTTTCATGCCAGATTACTCTTTAAATGCATTTTATGCTCAATTGTATTTTTTTTTCATTATTTTTTTTCAAATAAACATTTTCCTCTCTCACCTGGCTAGGAATGTTTCAGTTTTTGATTTGTTCATGCCAGCCAGCTCATTGCATTATGCAACACAACACCCTCACAAGTAACAATATCTGTATTCTAAAGGTGATTTCCCTTGATTGTGCACGGAAATACATTTGCTTTATTAATCACTGTCAACTTGTGATCCAAAGTTTCATTTACATTGTACACAGGAGACAAGCTGTGTGGTAGTTTTGGAGTAAACCAATCCTCTATGGTTATCAGACTATTAATAGCTCTATAAATGAATTATCTTGTATGAATTATTAATTTTCAACTATTGCAAAATATGAATGGATATTTCTGCAAGTTGTGGGTTGCATACAAGTGATTAACTGCACTATGGTGTCTAATGTAGCACTGCTCTAATGTGAATTGGAATAGCACTAATGATCTCTTGCAAAATATTTATCTGAACTCGTTACAAAACCTGACTGCATTGGCACTTGTATATCTTTGTCAACTTACTTAATTACCTGCATATACACCTGCCTAATTCAAAGCTGTTGGGGATTGAGTATTTGTAGTGTAAACAGTGCTGTTAACAGCGTTGTCTTAAGCATGCATGCAATATCTAATTCAATATTATTATTGTAAATATTATGATGATGAAAATCTGGAAAATGAAACTGGTTTTAGAGGAAAAGCACAAATATGATAGTCAGTTTCTCTAACTAAATCAACAATGAAACACTATAGTACTCTCAGCCACAAACTATTCCTGTATTTCACTGATAAGCACAAAAGGTGGAAAAATTTAAAATTGAAATGAGTTTTTAACTAATATAGGTTTCCAAACAGTATGACTTTTTTTAAATGCACATGACTTATTTTCATCAGGTCAAGCACCATTGAAAATATTTTTGAGTGGCGGACACCGCCTGCTTTACTCATTTCAAAACATAAAGCACCAGACCACATCATGTTCTATCACCCTACCAAGTTTGAAGTTCATTGGCTATTAGATTGAGGTGATAGAATGGATTAATCACATTTTATTGAAAAATATGCAAATGAGCTCATTAATATTCATAAACTGGCAGAAGGTATACAGCACCAGACCATACTATACAAATACTACATGGGGTGAGGGGTGATAGGCCCATAGCCAGTACCAAGGGAAAATAGTGTGCCCTATTTCCACGATATAAACCATGTAGTACTTGTTTTATTACACCTCACTGTGATTCTGGGGACGAGTTTGTAGGGAAACAGTTCGACCTATTTTCCTACATGTAGGGAAATAACACTTGTAATCGGAATCAGCCAATGAAATAGCATTATTATGTTCATGAATATTCCTGAGTGTAATAACATGCTCTATCTTCCTACCAAGTTTGAAGTTCATTGGCTATTAGGTTGAGGTGTTAGTGGATTAATCATATTTTATTGAAAATATGATTAATGAGCTCATTAATATTTATAACCTATCAGAAAAGTATACAGCACCTAATCCCATGCTCTATTACTCTACCAGGTTTGAAGCTCATTGGCCATTTGGTTTATACGGTAGAGTGGATTAATGAATTCTCTTCTGCCTGTCTTACTACCCGAATGACCAGAAAGCCAACCAACCAACCCTCCATCTATGGCCTGTTTCATAGGTAGATGCAACTTTTGGCAACCAGGGATTCATTTTTTCAAACACTATAACAAGCTTTCATTTTTATTTTCCTGGTTGGATAACAGTATAGAATTAAACAAAAATAGGTTCTGGAGCTTAATCTTTTCTCCTTTATTGCTTTTTTTGATCAGAAAGTTTAATTTTTTTTTTTTTTTTTTTTGACTTCGATGTTGTTATCATCAGACATTGAGGTTGCTTCTACTTCGGTACCTGTTCTCACAAATATAGCACTTCCGTATTGTCGATGTGGTCTCTCGGTGGCAAGGACCATTCCTGGTATGGTTGGGCGGTGGTTATTGATTCCTCTGTGGGTTTCCTGCAGACATAGGACATCGCAATGGAGATTGTTACACAAATCAGCAATGATGGTACTTTTTGCACTGGAAAAACCCTCCACATTCAATGACACTAT
The DNA here is from genome assembly GCA_023653785.1 of Ophioderma brevispina. Classification (NCBI taxonomy): domain Eukaryota; kingdom Metazoa; phylum Echinodermata; class Ophiuroidea; order Amphilepidida; family Ophiodermatidae; genus Ophioderma; species Ophioderma brevispina. The sequence continues at coordinate 12,248 of JAMKCH010021502.1, forward strand.
AGTCAAGGCCATTTGGTTTATATGGTAGAGTGGATTAATGAATTCTCTTCTGCCTGTCTTACTACCCGAATGACCAGAAAGCCAACCAACCAACCCTCCATCTATGGCCTGTTTCATAGGTAGATGCAACTTTTGGCAACCAGGGATTCATTTTTTCAAACACTATAACAAGCTTTCATTTTTATTTTCCTGGTTGGATAACAGTATAGAATTAAACAAAAATAGGTTCTGGAGCTTAATCTTTTCTCCTTTATTGCTTTTTTTGATCAGAAAGTTTAAAAATTGAGCAATTTTGGTGAAAAATACAATAATTTGAATGGGAAATTATTTTAATTACCAAAAGAAAAAATAGACTTGTCCTAATCATTTATTTCTTGCATGCAGTTTTTGGCAGCTCTGGCTGAAATATGAACATTTAAGCTAAAATTTTGGCCATTTTATAACACTTTTACCTCTATTTTCGGCCAAAAACAGGTTTTTGACATAAAAAAGGTATATTTCAAAAAATATAACAATAGTAGAGTGGAGTTATTTTCCATAGATCAATTACTCCTAGTTAGTAAAATATGTGTGTGAATGCTAGCAAATCTCACTCAGTGAATTCGCAGAAAATAAGCCTTACATGTTTGTACCAGGACGTGACATGTGAACGGAATTTGGACCTAAAATCCTATCTTTTGGCCATTAACTAAAAACAAAAACCTATTTTATGCTTTTACAAGGAGGTACTTTAACTCACATAAAACAATTCTTTGTTTAACCCTTATGCTTTTCTATTGTTCAAAAGCTGTTAGTTTGTGTGGTTGCTTGTTAATTGCTTGTGCAGGACGTGACAATGTCCATTGTGAACGGAATACCATTTTTTTAAAACAGACTAAAACTGACAACACTTCATAGTGACCTTTTCATTCACAAGCCCATGCAACAACTTTAAACACACTATAAAATAGAAGTTGCAGACCTATTATTTTACAAGATAATAAAACTAAAGCGGCTGGATGTGACAAACCTATGTCACGTCCTGCCATGTGAACGGAAAATTTCTCATCGGTAAAGCAAAGACACATTTATTAGAATAGTTGTCAAAACTGTTAATTTAATTTGATAGTATAGTGAAAGTACTCTTGCAAAATAAATCTCATATAGATGGAATCTATTTCATATACAGAGCAGGCCTTCTGCCATAAATGCTGGACGTGACAAATTTGTGAACAGAAAAATGTGAACAAGGATTCAATTAAGTGTAACTTTGTAAGTTTTATAACCACACATCTAATCTTTTTGTATTGTATAATCTTGAAGGGTTATTAATGTAAGTATGAAATAAAATACCACAAATATAATCTTTTGGTGTATTTAGGTACGAATGAATACTATATACAAATGTGAACGGAAAATGTCACGTCCTGCCACAACTTTTGACATGGTTCTAAGTCCCTTTAAAAGGCTTTCCACTACTTTGGTTTTTACATGTTTGAAAAGCATCACTAAATATCTCAACAAAATAAAACAATTCAAACTGATGGGCTCAACAGGGTTATAAGAACAGATAAAAACAAAAATACATGTTTTTCAGGTTGACAACTTGTTGACCAGATTTTGACCATTGGGACCTGGGTGTCCCCTGAAATACAAAGAGAAGGAACTTGGTTAAGATAGTGGAGGTAGGCCTTGTAGGGACATAAGTGCAAATGCCCACAGTGATCTTCCAGCTCCCTCTATTTTTACACAGGGTGGTCCCAAAGTGTAAACTGCTAAAGTTGCATCTACCTATGAAACGGGCCTTATATCATTACTCCACAACACATACTGTGGGGAACAAGGTGGCAATTTCATAAAGTGTATCAATTGAAAAGATTATTTATTTCGTGTAACTAACATGTATGGGTTAATATGCAAATGCACTCTGTTCTACTACTCAAGACATGACTCATCAGTATCAATTGGTTTTTAATGAAAATATGACAGGACAACTTCTTTTTGGCTGAGTGTGACAACATGTATTCATATTCAAGTTATTGTAAAGCAATGGTAAAGAAACCTACCTCATTGTGTCGCTGTTGTAAATTGTGATATTCCTTCTTCATTTCTGATTCTCTGTCTTCATTCCTAGAAACTGTTGAGATCAAACAAAATAATTTGATATGGTTTACGTGCAAATATCCTCACATTTGACTAGATATAGGGTCCATTTTTATGACTAGATGATAAAGGGTCATAATTTTGAAATATTTAGAGTAAACATGAGACAATATTAGTCTGCTTTGGAAAACATCTTTCGGTGTGATTTACAAGAGGGTATTTGGGATTTAAGGGGAATGTGTCATTTTTATCAGTACATTTTTGGCACTCAAAAAAAAAATTCAATTATGTGATATCTCGCATAAAAACATGCAGTGCAGTAGTCCATCAGGCAAAATATGATGAGATATAATATCCAAAGTTTGAAAACCATGAAAATCCACTGGGAAGACAATTTTAGATATTCTTGGAGAAGTATCATTTTTGGTATACTGCATCATTGTGAGTCATTATTGTTCAAGCAGTAACCCAATTTCCATTTTTACCCCAAAGAGGTACCTTATGGAGTGATGCAACACACTAGGCCTTATGTGTTTTAATTTGTAACTATTTTTTATCATTAAATGGGCCTTCTGGACACAGTTTGTCTCTTGAACCAGGGGCAATCAAGAAAAGCCGGGGCAGCAAGCACAGAAATTTTGCATTTCTTTTGACTAAAATGTAATGGGAAATTATGCATTATATAACATATGTACATGTACATGTACACATACAAGCCACACAAAGATTATGGCTGTTGTAATGATTTCTGCCTTTTCAGTGGATAAAAATTTTACCTGCTTATATTTTGCATATTTCCTGTGATTGAAGATGCTAAAAAATACCACACAACCTTGACATTATAACAGGCCCACAGCCAGCCCAGTTTTCCAATGGGCAAGTTCCCCTGATGGGGAAATTCCCAGTCGGTGTAAAACATTTCCTGATCGCAGGCAAACATGTCCTGCTTGCAGTAGCATAAGGCTGATATGGGCATGAATACCACTCTTTTCCTTCCTGATTTCCCTTCAATTTCTTTCCCCCCATGGGGGGGCACTCTACCTCTCCTACCACCACACTTTCTACATCCCTTTATTGTCACAATACATGATATGAAAAAGTTCACGATGAAATCACTATATGGGGAGATGAAATTTACTAAACCTGAGATATGGATGACATGAAAATGAAGTAAAAAAGAAAGCCAATCTCTTCCCCAGCATAAATAATAATCACTCCCTTATATGGATTAGACCTATGATTCACCTAGTTTCAATCTTGGTTTTTGTCTCTAACCCCTTTCTCTTTTAATTATCTCACCAAAACAGATCTGTGGAAGAGTTTGATTAAGAGTAAGTACCACACACACACACACACATCTGGTAAAACCTAGCCTCCCTAGGGATTCCAATCATCCATTATGACAATTCTTACTTTGATCTGTGTAGTTCTTCAGTTTCAGACTCATCTGTTTCTGACTCATCTCTGCACTCTCCAGTCTGGTCTGTATCGTCCTCCTTTCTTGGTCATTTGCATCTTCATATTCCAAGAATTTCTGCAAGGAACAAATAAGGAATACCGCAATAAATAATTCTTAATCTGCCATATTTTATCATTCAGCATAGATACAAACATTTGTTGCTTGCTACATATGAGACAAATTATATTTTCATTTCAAAACATAATTCTCTTACTACTCCCAATTTCCCAAGAAATTTCATGTGGGAAATAATTTCATTGAATGATTTTCTTAAACTGGGCATTTTGGGATCCACAACCTCCTCTCCCCCGACTCATCTTTAAGTTGAGATTTTTATGTCAAATGAACTGTTAGCCCATAATAATGCATGTATGCCTAACCTTAATGCAAAAATGTGATTGAATCAGCAAGAAATTCATGAAAAATTTGGAAAATACAGCCCACTGGCCTATGGGATACAAGCATTTGTTCATAATGCCCAAACTGCAAGATCAGAATCAACTGAAATTTTGAGAATTAAGCTTTCCTCAAGAATATCTGGTGAACCATAAATAAGAATGTGCTAGAATCATAAATTGCACCTTTAATGAGGTAAGAGCTCGGGGTTGGAAGAATTTTGAAATGATATGCAACCATAATCTTTTAAGTCTGACCACCAGTCACTCAGAAGCAATTCTTGTTAGTGAATTGCTTATTATTGCTGGTCAGACAGTGACAAAAAAGAATTGGTCAACTGTCATATTGCTGATTGCCTGTGTGACAATTACCCCTCCAGGACCTAAGTGCTGATGCATGGGTGTGTGACACTTACCCCTCAGGGACCCAATTGCTAATGTTTTCCTGTGGGACATTTACCCCTCAGAACGCAAGAGAAATCTGAAAAAATAAGGCAATGTGGTCTTTTTCAAAAAGTGGCATTTTCATGGTTTTGAAATTTGCACATCCACTCATGTGCAGGTTGTGTAAAGAGACTGTGTTTCATGCCTAATAATAAAAAAACTGCACAAAATGATTTACATTAAAATTCAATATTAATCTGGACTAAAGCAATAACATAAAATATTTAAGTTCAATCAAATAACACTACAGTCACTGTGTGGTTGCAATCCTTGACTCTAAGAGTCTACATTTATTACATTATTTAAAAAGTAGACATTTTTAGCCCTCAAATTTATTTACTGGTGATGCCATTCACATTCCCAGTTAGGTCCAATTAAATATTAATATCAGGCAAATTTGTTGAAATCTCTATAAAATTTAAATATATTAGTTCCACAATATTTTTGAATCAGTATTTGTTCACTTTTAAACACACAAACACTCAAAACACACACACACACAAAATCAACAAATTGGTTCAAACTCCAGTTATCTTTCCCCTTTCACAAATTCACAGTATTATGAAAAGAAAAAAAATGTACTAATATAGTAACCTTGGGATGTTTCTGTTTGCTTGTTTCATTTTACCTTCCTTTGTTTTATCATGACCCAGTCTACCCACTCCATTCCTCATCAATCACACACTACGTTCTTGTCAGTGGGTGCAACAGGGTCTTTTGAACAAATTCACTCAAGTTCAAAAGGCAGGGAACTTTCTTTCAAAAAGTAAATAAATCAAGTTGTAAATGTTGTGGATTCTGTTACAGATAATTTGCCCACATGATCATGATGTGTCATAGGTAGCACTCCAGGCTGGCTTTCTGATAACATAGATGTTCGTTCAGTACAATGTCTACAGAATCTACAGAAACGTTCAGTACCATGTCTACAGAATCTACAGAAACAGCCTTAGAGCCACTAAAGGCCCGTAGCCAGGAATTGATTTGGGGGGGTGCGGATTTGCCAGAAGTGGACCTTTTTTGTCGAAAAACAATTTTTTCGGCTCGCTCCGCTCGCCGGTTGCCCCAAATTTTTTTACCGTCGCATCCAAAATCTGAAGAGCGGGTTTTTTTTTTTTTTTTTTTTTTATTTAAAAAGTAGACATTTTTAGCCCTCAAATTTATTTACTGGTGATGCCATTCACATTCCCAGTTAGGTCCAATTAAATATTAATATCAGGCAAATTTGTTGAAATCTCTATAAAATTTAAATAAATTAGTTCCACAATATTTTTGAATCAGTATTTGTTCACTTTTAAACACACACACACTCAAAACACACACACACACACAAAATCAACAAATTGGTTCAAACTCCAGTTATCTTTCCCCTTTCACAAATTCACATTATTATGAAAAGAAAAAAAATGTACTTATATAGTAACCTTGGGATGTTTCTGTTTGCTTGTTTCATTTTACCTTCCTTTGTTTTATCATGACCCAGTCTACCCACTCCATTCCTCATCAATCACACACTACGTTCTTGTCAGTGGGTGCAACATGGTCTTTTGAACAAATTCACTCAAGTTCAAAAGGCAGGGAACTTTCTTTCAAAAAGTAAATAAATCAAGTTGTAAATGTAGTGGATTCTGTTACAGATAATTTGCCCACATGATCATGATGTGTCATAGGTAGCACTCCAGGCTGGCTTGTGTATGTATAACATAGGATGTTCGTTCAGTACAATGTCTACAGAATCTACAGAAAGCGTCATTTGTACAATGTCTACAGAATCTACAGAAACAGCCTTAGGAGCACTATCAGTAATTTCTTTCCAAATTCAAAATGCCCATTGGTCTCTAAATTGTAGTGTTAGGTCTAGCCATAGGGTGTTTTGAGTCAATCCCACAATGCACCAGTTTTGGAAATTTTAACTCAATAGGGCATGTTCAAAATTCACAATTATTATGAAAAGAAAAAAAAATGTACTAATATAGGACCTTGGGATGTTTCTGTTTGCTTGTTGCATTGTACCTCCTTTGTTTATCCTGACCCAGTCTACCCCTCCATTCCTCACAATCACCAAATACGTCTTGTCGTGGGGCAAACATGGTCTTTTGAACCAAATTCACTCAGTTCAAAAGGCAGGGAACTTTCTTTCAAAAAGTAAATAAATCAAGTTGTAAAGTAGTGGATTCTGTTACAGATAATTTGCCCACATGATCATGATGTGTCATAGGTAGCACTCCAGGCGGGCTTTCTGATAACATAGATGTTCGTTAGTACAATGTCTACAGAATCTACAGAAACGTTCAGTACCATGTCTACAGAATCTAGAAACAGCCGTAGACCACATCAGTCATTTCTTTCCAAATTCAAAATGCCCATTCTCTCTAAATATCTTAAAATAGAAGTATTTGAGTATTTTATAAGTATAGGCTTGTTACCTTGACGTAGATGATATTACTAATGGCATCTTCTGAGAATGTGCGTGCCGCCAGTATGTCTGAATATTTTACCCTGTAAATTATGAAGAAATCCGAAAATAACTAATTAGGGGGTTTTCGAAAAATTGGGTCTGGCAACACCCAGCCAACCGGGACGTCGGGCAACCCGGCGCCATATTTATCCTCTTTAATTCCTCACCATGCCAACTCCGAGAGACTTCAGTGGGATGGCGAGGAGGGCATTAACGTCCAAGGGGAAGCAAGCCTATATTATAAATCCTCTTTTTTCGTCTTTTTTTTTTTTCAATAAGACTTCTATTTAGAAATTATTTGCGTATAGCTGCTTACACTTGAGCGTAGATAATATTACTAATTGCATCATGACGCTCTGTACAGACTAGCACCGCATAACACCAGGCCGCGGGTGAGAAGGTCTCTCGTGGTAACGTCGCTGCGGGTTGTAAAAAGCAGACAAATCATAATGAAGTACTCGAAGAGCCTACAATAAGCTCTAAACAGACAAGCTGCGGACAGGGCCAAGAAATGCCCCCGGGCATCATAACCGAGACACGCCTATGGTCCCAACGAAAGAATACGACGAGACATGGTCCGGAAATAGGAGTGAAACTCTAACAGGCCAACGGAGGCGCTGGAGTAAACCGAGGCCTGAACAGGGGACACCAACCCACCGGAAAACGAGTGACCTAGAGCAACCACGACAAAGTTTTGGCCAAATACGTCACTGTAAGCAGCCTTTACTTATAAAGACAAAGCCTATGACCGGCGCAAGGGCCTATAGTGACAGTTAGGCTAGGCCTGGCCGCACGAGGGGCTAGGACTGCAAACAAAACCTGCAGGATATGGTATCCCATAGGTTAACACACAAAGCATGCTAACAGAACAAAGGGAGCAAGAAACGGTGTCACTTACCAGACATCTAGCGCCTGGCACAGCTCCAAGGAGGACGGACGTGCCATACGAGTCCAGAGGTCTTTTGTGCTTTATCAGTAGGATTGCCGTGAGGTAGGTCCTTAAGGTAGGCGACACAAAAAACAAAAAAAAAAAAAAAAAAAAAAAAAAACCCCCCCCCTTCTCCCAAAAAAAAAAAAAAAAAAAACAAAAAAAACAAAAACAAAAAAAACAAAAAAAAAAAAAAAAAAAAAAAAAAAAAAAAAAAAAACATGGTGGAAGAAGCCGCCAGCAAGCCGCCATGACCACATAGTCAAGCCTGACCCCTTTGTGAAAGGCCCAAGAGGCGAGAGGCCCTAGTTGAAGTGGGCAGAAGTACTGGGGGGGGGAACCTGGTCTAAGGGCCCCCGACTTTCAATGACTTCCACTAACCATCCCGCTAGCGTGCTCTTGGCTGCAGCCTTATATGGCTTCTGAGAGGTAATAAACAGGTGCTCAACGTTGCTCTGAGGTTTAGTCCTCTCAATATACCACTTCAACGCTCGCACTGGGCACCATACTTATCATCATATGATGAAGTGATTCTTAATGTTAATCTTAAGCGTAGGGTCGGCCCTAAGGATTGCCCTTTCATTTTTAGCCTAGAAAAACCTGACCTATAAGAAAGGGGTGACCCCTCGCTGGAAAACACTGCATGTTCCACTAGCGCTAGAGCATGGAGTTCCGAACAACGGCGTCCAGAGGCCCCCCCATTGGGCTATTTAAGAAAGCGTCTTAGGTAGTCCGCAAAGCGGCAAGAAGAGGCTCAAGGGAGGAACTTTCAAGAAGTCCAAAGACCACCGAAAGATCCCAGGGAGGGACAATCTTTCTGTATGAGGCCTAGCATCGCCATACCGTCCAGGAGGAGTCTAATGTGTATTATTGTTCAGCCTAGACCCATCTTCGAATCCACGGTGTATGGCTTGAATGGCAGACTTGTATCCACGCACAGTGTCGGCTCAAGAGGAAGGTCAAACCGACTCTTTAGGAATTCGGCTATGACCGCCGCAGAGGCTCGATTGACACACAGCTCTCCCCTTACACCACTCGTAATAAGGTGACAAACGGAAGAGCGTACAATCTGGCGTGGATGTATTCGCCACGGCTGCCAGGTTCGCAGCCTCGCAAAGAAAGGCCATCCGCGTGATTTGAATCGCGGATAAGGCCATGCAGTCAACCGAAGGGTTCTACCCTGGAAACCTGGCCCGGTTCCGGAACCTGGGGAGGGGTTTTTTTTTTTTTTCGGGAACTGAGGAAGGCAGTTGAGGATGGCCCACCAGCAGCTCCAACAGAGACGGGAACCAAAACTGCTTGGGCCAACACGGGCTACGAGAAGAAAAGGCAACTTGATGAGCTACTTCTGAAGCACCTTTGGAATGAGGCGGGATTGAGGGAATGCATAGGGCCGTCATTCCTCCCCAGTCCAGAGCGAGGGCGTCTACCGCCAAGGCCCCGGCCTCGTGAGCCTCTTGAACAAAAAAACGGCAGCTGACGGTTTCGAGCGGTGGCAAAAAAAAGGTCTACTGACGGCTCGAACTAGTGTACAGCGAACAGATCGAGTTGCCACATGCTTCGAGAGAGCCCATCCGAGGGAGATAGCGGGTTACTGTCTGGTCAGATTGTCCGCCAAGACATTGGCTGCGCCCGGGATATGGGTCGCTGCCAGAGTGATTTGGCGTTCTATGCACCATTAGTAGCATCTGACGTGGATTGTAGACAAGGGGGACGATATTGTGCCCCCCTGCTTGTCACGCGGCCATACGGTGGGAATTGTCCGGGACTGAACCAGGACATGTTTGCCTTACTTGAGGCCCTCGAGCGTTTGAGTGTTCGAAACACCGCCCAAAGCTCGAGGAGGTTATGTGGCAAAGGGCCTCGCGGACATCCACAGACCGTGGGCCCTGCTCTGACCTATGTGACTCCCAGCCGGTCTTCGAGGCATCCGAGGTCAACGTAACCTGGACGGGGGGGGGGGGGGGGGGGGGGGGGGGGTCCGGAGGAGGATAACTTGCCCCATATCTCCACATTCCGACGATTCGTCCACCACGAAAACTCTGGACGAATCAAGTCGGGAATTGGCACCATTTTCGTAAACCGGATGGCGACTGGGACGATAATGATACAGGTGGCGTGAATAGCCCTAATGTGGTAGCGACAGTACGGGACCAGGTCGACTAGACTGGCCATCAGGCCCAGAACCCTGAGCAAGGCCGCGGGTGCTTGCGTGCGACAACAGAGTCATGGACGCAGGCAGTTAGATTGAATAGCGGTCCGGGGTGGCCTGGCCCGACCTTGGGTCAAGTCCAGGCTGGCTCCCAGGTAGAGCGGAGATTGAGATGTGAAACTACCTTGGACTTGGACAGATTCACAATGAATCCAAGGTCCATCACTGTTGAAGCACCAACTGGGTGTGGGTTGCAACCAGTTCCTGGGAGTCTGCGACTATTAACCAGTCGTCCAGGTAGATGAACAGCCTCACCCCCCGTTTGCGGAGGAGCTCCCCTACGGCCTTCGCAACCCGGTGAAAACCGGGGGGCAGTCGAAAGGACCAAAAGGCAGACACTGGAACTTGAACGCCTGGTTGAATTTGGAACATCAGGGTATTTTTGATCGGAACGGATGTATCGGAATGTGGAGAAAAGCGTCCTATTAAATCGAGCGTCGTGGCCCATTGTCCTTGATGGCGATCTCAGAACGGTGGCCAATGTCTCCATCCTGAACCTCTTCGGCTTGATGAACCGGTTCAAGGCTTGAGGTTCAGGGGGATGGGACGCCAATCTCCCGTTTTCTTCGGACAACACGGAAGAAACTGGACCAAAATCCTCTTTGGTCTGAGGGCTGATTGGCGTAATGGCCGCCTTCACCTGAAGGGAGGTCACTCATCCGCAAGGGCATCATTTGGGCCTTGTCCCTCGGCAAACGAGTTATAGGTGCACCGAATAGGCCGGAGGGGGGGAGGTGAACTCCAGACGATAACAGTGGGTAACGATGTCGCAAACCCACCAGTCGTGATGGTCTTCACCCAATTGTGTTGGAAGGAGGGATACGGCTCCCACAGGATAGGATAGCATCCCGGGGTCGGCTGCCGTAGGGTGAAACGGCAGCCGGAGAACCTTTGCCAAACTACCTCAAAAACGAGCCTGGTCTCCTGCCCCTTGATTAGGGTGTAGCAGGATGAGAGGCAGCACTTACGCAGCAGGGCCGAAGTAGGCTTCCCACCTCGAGGGCAGTCCTCCTAGGGCGCTGCCTACGCCCCTTCCTAGAGCTCTAGAAAAGGAGGCTAAGCCCCCTCCCCTAGTTCTGCTGCTGGGAGGCACCAGGGATGTTGCTGGTTGTGAGGAAGGTTTGCCTGACTTCCTACGCCCGCTTGTGCCCCCCCCTAGAGGCTCCCTGCCGCTTAGCGGGGCCAATTAGACTGCTTCAGATCCGATTCGTACGGGACTTCTTAGCGAGTCTCGACACGGCCTTACAAAGGTAGAGCACGAACAATGAGATCTGGTGAGCGGACCTATTAGCCCTGGCCGCCAAGGGATCAGTGCCAAAGACATTGGAGAGGACAGGCACAGACATTCTCGCGACGAAGGGCTACAGTTATAAGGGCCATCTGATCGGACCCCTGAACGTGGTGGGAGGCCATCTGGGTAATGAGCTGAAGGAGACACTGCTCATAAGAACCCTGACGCTCGCCGGGTGGGAGCAGTGTGAAGAGGTGATTCAGCAAGGTCACTTGAAAAAGCACTAGTCGCAGCAAGGCCCTCAAGTGATATCTAAGCCCTTCATCTCCTCATCCCAAAACGGAGAATTAAGAAGGAGGACTAGACTTTGGACCAGCCCGGATAAGATGCTTACTAATATCAGCGTCAACCTGAGGGACTCGGAAACCGACTAATAAAGTCCTCCTCAGGGAGCCCTGAAGGTCTCAGCATACCTGCCAAGCGGGGGATAAGTCAAACTGGAACCCAGCACCCTGTCAACCGCAAAGTGCACATCCTGGGTGCACCTTTAAAGGCGGCCCGAAGAGGGCCACGCCTAAACCTCACACGGAAGCTGCGACCCCGACGCAACCTCCGACTCTATGACAAGGAGATTAAGCGCCTCTGCGGCGTTCCTCAAATACGGCTCCACCTGGGCGGTGAAAGGGAAAGCCAGTGCCCCTGAGCGTGTCAGGACTGGCGACGACGTCAAGGGACGCTGGGGGGGCAGCGTCCGAGAGGTCGTCGGAACCAGATACGTCAGAATCCGACCCAGACCCCAAAAAGATTGACTCGGACGAATCCTCCGAATCGGAATAATCCGGTCTTAGAACGCTACCCCTCTTAGGGGCCACTCCAGAAGGCCTGGTACTAGGCTAGGGTGCAAAGGGGTGAAAGTTTCGGATTTTGGAAACTTCCCGGAAAACTTTCAGGGAATTTTGAAAATTTCGGAAATTTTCAATTTTGGATTATTTAAGTTTTAAACAATTTAATATATCCCAGGAAAAACTTTCTTTAAAGTATGTACGTTTGGGTGAATATGACATAGTTTGCTACAGCCAATTAATAGAATGCTTTAAGTTTTACAAGTAGTATTATTTTCAGATTTTTATCACGATCAAAGTTATTGAGGGGCACTCAACAGAAATTAGCCAAATCGTCGAAGGTTAAATGCACATTCCCACCAAGTCCAACTACACAAAAAGATGTGTTACGGTCTGTTTCAGTGAAACTATACTGAACATATTTTAAATACATTTTTGTGTTACGGACCTTTGAATTTGCATTGAACTTAACAATTTTGATAGTTTCCTATTAGGCATTTTCAGGCAAGATTAGTCATTTTGAATTAGACTTATTCTAGAGTGTACCTTAACAATGGGTAAGGTCTATTTGGGAATTTGAACGCTTTTTTTTTTTTTTTTCTGGAAATAGTGGTTTCTAAAATCTGCAAAGACCTATTTGACCATTTATTACAAAACTTAAAAAAAAAAAAAAAAAAAAAAAAAAAAAAATAGAAAAATTTCAATTTTATGAGACTGTATTCATCACAAAGATATTACATTCTAAAATTAAACAATGATATTCAAAAATTAGTAAATGTAACATTCTAATCAGTCTGCTTGTAAATAGTTATTATGCCACTTTTTCTTTGGATCTGGAGGAACGGATGCTTTTAATGTCTTTTTTATAGACTGTTATAGAGTACTTTAATCATTCTTATCTGATACTTGCAAGCAAAATAACTTGACAAGATAAGGTTTACAAACCAGTTGCAAATGAACAGGAATTCAAGTATATTTAGTACACAAAAAGATTAATAACTACACATGATTTAGCTTTTGGAGAAATCCAAAAATTTCAAATTTATATTTTAGCTGTTCAGATGCATTTTGGGTGATCATATCTACATAAAATCAACCCAACAAGGGCTTACAAATTGTCGCCCACATCACTACTGTCTTATCCGGACATTTTTTACTTTGTGAGATATTTTGCATGACTATAATTATTGTATATACATGCACAAGTTACAATCTTGAAAGACCTAATTAGTGAGATATAAATTAAATTTGATCAATAAGCTCAAATTGCATATCCCGGATTTTCACATACTGTTCTTGTTCAGTTACACGTTAACTTTCAATAGCGGTCTATTAACGTTGTTCATAAAACAAGATGTTAACGCTTTTCACATACAGATCTATGTGCGTCGAATCTGCCTCGTGCGTGAACATTCGTGTTTCCCATAGAGATCTATCTGAATGCATTGAAGTATAACGGTGGAAATTAGCGTCGTATGCGAAAATAAGACTTTTTTGCGTTTCACATGCAGACTTATGACTTTTAGCTCTATATCGGGTAGCCACAATTTGCACACCCACTGCAGCTGCTCCCAGTTGAATTAAGCCGCCTTGATGGATTAAAGTGCATGTGATGATTACTGTACTTTATCCGTCAAGGGCTGCTGAATTCAACTGGGAGCAGACTGCAGGGGTGCCCGCAAACATTGTGGATACCCATTTATTCTTCTCAGGAATAATTAATTGATAATTTCAAAAACTCAGCAAGGTTAAAACTTAAACTTCAATTATTGCACTGTTTTTAAAGAAAAATACAAAATTAAAAAGTTAAATGGTCATGTTTAAGTCCATAGTACAAAATGGGAAATCTCCCAGTAGAATTTCAAGGCGATTTTCTCGAAAACTGGCAATTTCGTCAGATAAGACAGTATGTGATGTTGGGCGACGAAATAAAAAAAAAATGTTGGAAATTTAGATTCAAAAACATGTGAAATTAGTGGATGGCTGTATTTCCACCAAAAATGTTCATGCCCGTTTCAGGAAGCAGTTCCAAAACCATTAAGCTACAGTTAAAGTGATTTGAAGTTCCTCACTATTAGGTGGTTACGAAATACAAACTACAAGACCAGTCAGGATAGAATATAAAATACAAAACTTGACCCCAAACATTGTATTGGTTTTGTATAAAGTGCTGGTATTTCATTTTCTCAGTGTTAAAACATGGTTGTTTTTGCTAGTATGTTCTTCTGAAGCATTCAGAGTAATATCCTGATCTGACACAAAAGGACCTTATTTTGGATCAAATTTCAAAAGATTTGAAATTCCAAATTCCCGAAATTTCCTAAAATTCCCATAACTTCCCGTTAATTCCCAAAAATTTCCATGGAAAATTTTCGCTTGAAAAATTCCGGGAATTTTGAACCCTATACTAGGCAATGGAGGGGGAGCTCGCAAAGCCGTGCTGGTACCACCCACGGTATTCAGAACACCAGAGGGCGCCATCCTACTCTGACCTTGACTACGGTAGGCTGCAAGGGAGGCAGGCTGAGTGTGTGTCCACCCCTGATACCCCTGAAGGGATACTCTGGGGGTTACCCATCCATGGAGGGTTGCCAGGGTAAGGGCAATCGGATTAGCCCAGCCCTGTTGGCCCCGGAGGGAAAATGGCCAAGCAGCCTTGAAACTGCCCCGGAAATTGGACAGGCTGAGGTGAGCATGAGGCTGAAGTCCAAAAGGGTGGACTACCGAGCCACTACCACTCAAACAAATGACTGCCAGCGAGCCGGAAAGCATGAGATAAAGGACCAGAAAAGCGGGTCATCGAGGTGTGACTAACATCCCAATCGGATCAGTGAGGAAAGGCCTCACGACCTTGGGTCCAGACTCCCTGGGCATGGCCTTAGCTGGACCCACTGAGCCATGAACAACTGCTATCCCAACAAAAGGCTGACCCTGTGTGACGGACCAGGAGCCCGACGCTGAAAACTATCCCATTCAGCAGAGGACAAAGCATTCCCACCTGAGCTACTCGACAGTTGAGAGCTAGTCAACTCCCCGGATACTGACAAGGGAGCCGACCTTGCCGGGATATCCCATCCTGGCTTGAATAGACCAAATCTACCAG
>JAMKCH010021503.1:0-35880 GCA_023653785.1 Ophioderma brevispina
GAAATTTGTATCCTAAAAAAATCTCCTCCTGTCAGTTTAATGTTAAAACATTGGGCATAACTCGGGTCATGACTTAATTCGGGTTAGTCATGTTTGTTAAAGTCAGGCGGTTGACTAGTTCTGCTAAGCATAACTCCACATTATGTCTTTAACATGTTGTCATTAACAGATGTGGAGTTATGCAAAAACACATGGAATACCTTTCCCCTGTTACCTACCTCAACTTTGTCGATCTCAAAATCCCTCGAAATGTACGATATATCCCTGTTTTCACAATCAAGCACAACTTGAGATCCTATATAATGCAATGACATATGTGAAAAAAACTTAAAAGAATTAGAAATTAACATTTTGAAGAAAATTGCCACTACAATCACTTCTGCATGAGAAAGGTTGTTTCTCTGGAAAATGATGGATTTCTACTGTTTTTAGACAAATATTTGAGGATTAACTATTTCAAAAAGTAATTTATTATCTAGGAACATATATCAACTCGATTCTGAATTGCTTTTGGTACTTTGTTCATCTGCAGTCTGCAAAGTTGGCTCTTGAAATGGCCTGCTCTTGCTGGTAACAGGGGAAAGGTATTCCATGTGGTTTTGCATAACTCCACATCTGTTAATGACAACATGTTAAAGACATAATGTGGAGTTATGCTTAGCAGAACTAGGCGGTTGACATGACACTGTGTACAAAATGCCCATAGACGATTCGCAGACATAGTAATAGCGCCACCATTTACGATAAGTCACCTAATTATTTATGCAGTAGCGGCACAGCGCCACGTACGAACGGCGATCCCTTAGTCAAATATTTCATGCAGTATGCTAGCCCGAGGTTGCTCTGGCTTTTTTCCGCTACGATAGCCCCTACTATCTCTTCTCCACTAAAGCCAGAGCGGCAGTTCGTTAAAAAAACGGGCTCCACTGTGTCACAAAGTCAAGAATTTTGGTATACTAAAGGTTCGTTCATACTACGCTGCACTGCGCAGTGCAGTGCCGACATATCCATCACTTGCTGCAGCAACTCAACGTAACCTGCTGCAGCTGCAGTTAAAATAAATTTAAAGGTTCGTTCATACCTCGCTGCACAGTGCAGTGCAGTGCCGATATATCGATCACTTGCTGCAGCAACTCAACGTAACCTGCTGCAGCTACAGTTAAAATAAATTTAAAGGTTCGTTCATACCTTGCTGCACAGTGGAGTGCAGTGCCGATAGTCGATCCACTGCTGCAGCAACTCAACGTAAACTGCTGCAGCCGCAGTTAAAAAATAAATTTACCTCGGTTGCAGTACCGCCAATGCAGTATACTGGACAGAGACCGTATTCGAGCATTGCAACTTACTGCAAACTTACCGAACGCACGTTGCAGCTGTGTATGAACGACCCCCGGGACGAACCTTACAGTCTTCGCTCGGCACAAAATCCGTGCATATATGAAAAAACTTTGATGTCTTAGATCCCTACTAGCTCGATTTAAAAATTACAAACGGTGCACACATCATGCTTACATCCATGAAATGTTGGCCTAAACGGCACAAAGTGATCCGAAATGAAGCTAAACACAGTCGTCTCCCACTTCCATGGACTTCTGGGTGTGTTTGTAATTTATGGTAATTCAGCGAAAATAAGCGTGTCGTGCCTAAAGAAAACAAAACCGGAAAACACACCAGGGCGAATCACTGATCTAGTGGGGCGATACATGGATCGAATCAATGGTTACTACTGTCACCATGGAAGGACAGGGTATGAAAAGCAAACACCACCTGGTCCACGTGGCCCCCTAAGTTGGTTTGTTACATGCTGTAATGCCTCAAAAATAGTGAGTATGAGTGAAAAACTTGAACCTAAACCTCTTTTAGTTGGACTTACTCATCCAAATTGTCACATTAATACTGAATTACACTGCTAAATGTCTAAAATCAAGAAAAGTGGTTGTGCATTGAAAAATCATGATTTCTAACATAAACAAGCAGCACTGTTAGTCCAATCCATCTACAGTTTGACCTAGCATAATTGTACAGACGTTTTCATTGTGTAAAATCTGAATAAACCCTCCCAAACAACATATCAAAAGGTAGAAAAAGGGAAGCTGGCAAGACATGCTAAATTGATTAAAACCTATGTGCTATTTGCCTATATATTGGTTATTATTCAAAACATAATATTAACTATTGTTTTATTGAAATGTTTTATTTTTTACAACATATTAATCTTTTGTTTTCATTAAACTGTTATGATTGTGCTTGCAAAAGTGCTGTTAATTGATACATTAAAGTTGGAAAGTGAGAGGAAATTTTTTAAGTGGCTGCCGTTCTACGCCAAAATTTAAATCCCGCCAAAATCGAATTATGGGACCAGGTGTCTATGTGGTGTTAAATTTATTCAGGCAGTTCTGAAACTCCTCTGTAGTAAAGGTCGTCTGATGGGAGGGTGTCTGATAATCTTGTGATTGAAGGAAAGTCATCAAGGTGGTGTTATTCTGAACCGTTAAGGGTTTTACCAAGTAGAAGCTAAATGTTTTGAAACCATGTGCTAAGGCACTCCTCAGCTGTTTCACCTTTGATTCTTCTAGGTGGGGTAGCCTCTTGTCAGTCATCTACCTCAATACCTCCCAGGCAGCAGTATGGTGGTTTCAAGATGTAGGGTGTCAAGAGATTTGCCTAACATGTTCCCCAGCACCAGGGTGTAAACATCATCAGTGCAGCCTTAGTAGCATCACGTGGTGCTTGGAAAACTTCTAATGGATTTAGTATGGTATTTCTTTAGTTCTTCTCTAGTTTTGTATCTCCCACTAGACTTCTCCAGTCAATTGTTTTCCTGGGATCTCTGGGAAGAAAGGACTTATCTGGCCAATACAAGAGATAATTATATGATCAGACTTAACACCAAAATTCACAAGCTTTGTAGGCTCTGTTAATTTTAATTCTTTTGACCAGAATGTAGTCCGCTGGGAAAAAGTTCTCGATTTTGGTGACGGGGTATCCCAGTCTACTTGTGATTTTGGAATCTGGTTTTAGTGGCAATAAGGTTTAATGTTCCATGAAGTACTTCATGTACAGTACCATTTTTGTTGGTCTCTTGGTTGGGCAAGTGAAACAGGGTTGTTTTCAGGCCCAAGCTTTGTAATCTCCAGGAATGTCGAGTATGGAATGGAACTGTGGGTGGCAGTGGATAGTTCCGGTAAAAAATTGAGATGAGAGACAATGGGGGGGCCTTAACTACCCAATGACCCTTTTTGTGCGCCGTGCCTACTATGACCCGGATATTACCAATTTTCTTATTTCCTGCATCCACTTTGTTCACCATTTGCAAGTATGCGCGCAAAAATTTGAACAAATTATAAGTACATGGCCAGCAATTATTAATTCGGGCAATTTGAACCCTAAAAGAGAGGGCACTTCCTATTTGTAACATCAGCGGCATCCTTAACAAAGATTCATACGGAGACCCATTTTTTCTTGGCTTGTGACCGCAATATCTATTTTTGGACATTTTATCTGGAGGACCCCTACTTGTCACCTGGCTGATGCTCATTAACCATCACTCAGATAGGAGGGCCCCCCGCACTACCTAAATGGTTTGTTACTAATTGACCCCAATGAGTTTGAATTAATACTATCTAATAATAATTGGTAAATATTATATATAAGCCGGAGGAAAATGGCGAGCACAGAAATAAAAAAAGACGAAATACAGGGTCTCGAACCCGGAGCCTATCGCATTCTAGGCGTCGAGGAAATACCCACCGGCCACAGAAGACTGTCCAATGTGGATACCGTGAACGAGACACTAATGTATTTCAGTCTTTATTTCAGAGTTTCAGCGGCAGTAATTATATTTTTTATATTAAATAATATTTACCAATTTACTGTCGGGTGTATTCATTTACTTGATCTAGCGTTGCTGCATTGAAATGAGTTTCGCTTCGTCATAGATCTGTAGACTCATGAGAATATATAAGGTCTCCCATTCTATATATAAAAAATATAAACGGCAGCTTGAAACTCTGAAATAAAGACTTGAAAACATAGTTGGCTAGTTTCACTGGTATCACATTGGCACAGTCTTCTGTGGCCCGGTGGTAGTTCTCACGCCGAGAATCGAGAGGCTCGGGTTCGAGACCAGTGTATTTTCGTCTTTATTTAATTGTGTGCTCGCCAGTTTCTCAGAGCTTATATATAATATTTACCAATTTACTTTCAGTGTTGATCATTTACTTGATCCTCGCGTTGCATTGAATTGAGTTTCGCTTCGTGGTCATAGATTCTGCTAGAATCATGCTCAATATAAGGTTCCTCCATCTATATATAAAAAAATTAAGTACGGCCAGCTTGACCTCTGAAATAAGACTGAAATACATTAGTGCTCGTTCACTGGTATCCACATTGGCACAGTCGTCTGTGGCCCGGTGGTAATTCTCACGCCTAGAATGCAAGAGGCTCCGGGTTAGAGACGAACTTGATTTCGTCTTTATTAGTTCGTGCTCGCCAGTTTCTCCGAGCTTATATATAATATTTACCAATTTACTTTCTCGGGTTGTATCATTTACTTGATTCCTCGCGTGCATTTGCATGGTTTCGATCGTCATAATTCTGATAGAATCATGAAGATAAGGTCCTCCCATTCTATAATATGAAAAATATAATTACGGCCGCTTGAAACTCTGAAATAAGATGAAATACATTAGTGCTCGGTCACTGGTATCAACAGTTGGCACAGTCTTCTGTGGACGGTGGTATTTCTCACCCTAGGAGATGCGAGGCTAGGGTCCGAGAGACAGTGATTTTTTCGTTTTTATTTCGGTCTGTGCTCGCACGTTCTCAGGAGCTTATATTATAATATACCAATTTACTTTCTCGGGTTGTATCAATTACTTGATCCTAGCGTGCATTGAATTGAGTTTCGCGTCGTCATAGATTTGCTAGAATCATGCATATAAGGTCCCCCATCTATATATAAAAAAGATATTACGGCCGCTTGAACTCTGAACTAAAGAATGAAATTTAACATTAGTGCTCGTTCATGGTATCAACATTGGCCACAGTCTTCTGTGGCCCCGGGGTATTTCTCACGCCTAGAATGCGAGAGGCTCAGGGTTCGAGACCGTTGTATTTCGATCTTTATTAGTTCTGTGCTGCCAGTTTGCTCTCCGAGAGCTTATAATAATATTTACAATACTTGCTCGGGTTGTATCATTACTTGATCCTCGCGTCATTTTTTGTGGAATTGAGTTTCGCTTCGTCATAGATCTGCTAGAATCATGCATTAAGGTCATCCATTCTATAATATAAAAAATATAATACGCCGCTTGAAACTCTGAAATATCAAGATGAAATGACTTAGTGATCGTTCAATGTGATCCACATGGCCACAGTCTGTGATGGCCCGAGTGGTATTTCTCACGACTAGAATGCGAGAGGCTCCGGGTTCGAGACGTTGATTTCGTCTTTATTTATTTAGTCTGTGCTCGCCAGTTTCTCGAGCTTATATATAATATTTACCAATTTACTTCTCGGGTTGTATCATTTACTTGATCTCGCGTGCTGAATTGAGTTTCGCTTCGTCATAGCTTCTGTAGAATCCTGAATTATTTTTTGTAAGGGGGGTTCCTCCATTAATAATATAATATTTTTGTTTTAAATAAGTATAAACATTCACAATATGGTATGTAATGGCAACAAATGCCTTGAAGGCAAAATTAATTTTGGCGGGGGGAGGAAGGAAAGGGGAAAATGCCTGCCATCTTGAATAATGACATCATTTCCATGTAAATTCAATTGAAAGTGTACAATTTTGCAGGCATAGGATGCATAACTGCTTCAAATACTATCCAAAGGGGAAATTGGTACTTTTCACCTAAAATGCAGTTATGATCTACACCATTGTAGAAATATGGGCAAATACGTCCACGTAATATAATCCAAATTAGAATGTCTTGCCAGGCTTCCGTTTTTCTACCTTTTTGATATGTTGTTTGGCAGAGGTTTTACTACTAGTACAGCAAAAAAACCTTCTGTAGCAATTTGTCCAGGGTACCTAGTTAGATGTCATAGATGGGTGGGATGGACTACGGTCACTTATGCCCATTGTGAGCGTGTTGATTAAAGGCATATAAGGTGTGAAATGGCGAGGATGAGTGACCTCTATCAATTCAGTGGTCTAATCTTGTATATAAAAATATGGTCCATGTAATTTACAGTCTTGTATCAAGTAGTGCTACTCCTGTCCAATGAAAGTAAACAGTTAAATGATGATCAACAAAAAATGCTGCTGTGGCAATCCTATGTGTCCTTGTGTGTATGGGGTTGTACTGAGCAAAGCTGAAGACACACATTCGAGGGGTGTAGTGGGGGCGAACTGTATCTTAAAATTGGAGATTTAACGGTTAGAATCACCGTTTCAAAAATCATCAGATTTAACCATGAATGGAAAATTAGTCAAGGACACAAACGTGGTATAATATAAATAATTTAGGATATACATCAAAGGTAAGATTTTTCAATAAGTGCTGTTTTTGTATGGATTCTAAAATTTGCTATTCCGCATCGGATCGCTGCGCACCCACCCCGGCTTTGTCAATACACTCCCGTGCCTAGCGTTGTAGGAGGTAGGGTAAGACGACGTGCAACGCTTCGTGAACGAGCTAGCAGTAGCAGTCTGCCTCCACTTCGTTGTTCGAGTGTCATATCCGCTTACCAACGCACAGGAATAAGGAAAGGGAGAGATGCAAGACAAGAAATGCGCCACATGCCAGCTATCAGTTAGCATCATTTATTCATGACTCAAATATTTATAGGCAGCAAGTAAATAACGAAAATATACAATCCAAGGTTTTTGAGGAAAATCAGCCAGTGTAAATTTGGTAGAAAATTTGGCCCAGAATGAACCCTATTCTAGAGCCGCAGTCTAAAGTGAAACCTACTTGAGGAGATACAATTATTCAATTTTATAGATACATTATAGATTCAGCGAAAACCTGCCCAAATCGCCTCCCAAAGATCTATTTGAGGAAGAATTAAATCAAGCATGATGATGAATCTTTGCCTAGAAGTGATCCTAACCCTAGGAGAGTTTTCCGGACGAGGTATACCTAGGAAAACAGTTTTCATGATAATAACACGAAAATTAAGTGGCTGAGACCTGCCTATCATCATAAATACCTTACTAATTTGAATATAATTATGCACACAAAACTCACAGAAGATATAGTTCCTGACGAGAGCTCCTCTGCTAGACGAAGTACCTGGAGCAGTTAAATGAGAATTACCGTAGAATAATGTTCAGAATCAATAGATATTTAAAGGAATGCTCAAAATTAGACAAAAAGCTGCAGGACACGGAGCCTTGAACACAATGTGTAAGAAACTTGTCCACATTTTTTTTAAAAACATTGTTAAACACCACTTAACTATTCAATAAGGCGTTACATAAGCACACAGCATTTCCTGATGAGTTCCTCTGCCAGACGAAATACCTGCTTGAGCAGTTACAGAAATGGTATCAACCTAGTAAAAGTTCAGAAAGACTTTTTTTTAAATAATTATACATACACAGCAAAGAACCCAAAAGATATCCTGAAAGCAGCTCCGCCAGACGAAATACCGAAGGCAGTTACAATGACATATTGACAATCAAACTTTAAAATCAATGAATTAAAACCATGAGTGAGGACAAAAATTATAAATTAATACCAAAAGGGGAGTGGTGGGTGGGAAAGAAAAACGATGTTAACTGAATGCTGACGACTAGGGAATGACATTAAAATGCGACTGATGGCGCTGATGAAAAACCAAACATGGGAAAGATTACCGCAGCCCATTGGCCGAGCTCAAAATTTTACGCGAGCCGTAGACCAATAATAAGGCCAGAAAAAAACGAGAATGACCTCTGAAATGGCTATGGCCAGACCATTCTTGCTGTAGGGGTAATGGGGTTTGTTCTACGGGGGCGCTATAAAACTGAATTTCATTTAGGATCCCTATTAAAATAGCAAGTTTATACCCCCAACTCCAAAGTCCATGTCAAATGTATAGGGTTAATGGGTAAAATTCGACACTCGCGTCAGCGCGACACAGCCTTTCTTATCATGCGAACTTTCGACACGCAGTCTCTTATCGAGCGACGGACATTCAATTTTTCCAAAAAATTACTGTTATCGTTCGCCACGCCGACTTTGGGGGAAAATAAAACCGACGTACGACTTACATAACTTCCGTATGCTTGACACGCGACACCACAATTGTGGGGAGGAAACAACTTACAAGCGATAGAAGTCTAAGGACGTACCGAAAAATACCTTTCCAAAAACGCGATCTTCCCTGGCGGCCTGAGAGTCTTGTAGTTTACTAATTCAGACAGTATCAGTATATGTGTTATGTTACCATTTTGGGTAATAATCGGGTTAATAATTCATCTCAATAAATGAAATTGTTGTATCACCTTCCGGCACTGTCCGGAGCTTCCCAGCCGCCGCACCGGCCCGCCACCATTGCTTCTCTTTCAGTCATATGAAAATGACAAATTTGAGCAATTTTTCTAAAACACATGATCAGTATTGAAGTGTCAAAATCTAGGTTTGTATTTTAAATGATTTTTAAAAATAATTTGTACTTATTTTTGAAACTTATTTCCCATGTTTGTTTGTTTTTACTTCTAACAAGGCGGTTCAGAAACCACAAGGTCCCCCGCCCAGTGCAGTAGCAAAGAACAAGATAGCGAAGACCCCCCCCAACAATTTTAAGATCTCGGGAAGATTGTATGGCCACCAAGTTTAATCCTCCTAACACATGTTAAGTGATTTGGACCTTCGGATGACCCACATGACCTTGAAATTGACCTTCCAAAGTGTAAAACACTAAATGTGACCACACCACCCAAGGTTTCATCATCCTACCACAATGATTAGTGATTGACCTCCTTAAATGACCCAACACGACCTTCAAAGAACCATCAAAATTTTTGGCACTGAATGATGACCACACTCACCAATTTTCACTCTCATACCAAATGTAAGTGATTTGACCTTGGATGACCCCCATACCTTGAAATGACCTTCAAAATTTTTGGTACTGAATGTGACCACACCCACCAATTTTCATCCTATACCACATGTTTAGTGATTGACCTTGAATGACCCGCATGACCTTCAAATTGAACCTTTAAAAATTCGGCACTGAATGCGGACCACACCCACCAAGTTTCATCCTCCTACCACATTTAGTGATTGACTGGGATGACCCAGACCTTCACATGACCTTCAAAAAGTTGTTGGAACAGAATTGGTGATAATACCCACCAATTTTACCTCCCAAACCACTTTCAAGTGATGTGACCTTGGTGACTTTGCAATGACCTTCAAAATTTTGCTACTGAAGTGACCAAACCCACCAATTTCATTCCTCCTACCACAGGTTAAGGGACTTGACCTTGGATGACCTTGAAATGACCTGCAAAATTTTTGGTACTGAATGTTGCCCACACACCAATTTTCATCCTCCTACCACATGTTTAAGTGATTGGACCTTGGATGCCCTCCCTCGGATGACCTTGAAATGACATTCAAAAGTTTGGGTAATGATGTTGACAACACCCACCACTTTTCATCTCCTACCACATGTTAAGTGATTTGACCTTGGGATTGGAAAAACCTTGAAAAGACCTTCAAAAATTTTGGTTACTGAATGTGACACACCCACCAATTTTCATCCTCCTACCACATGTTAAGTGATTTGAACTTGGATGACCTCGTATGACCTTGAAATGGACCTTCAAAATTTTTGGCACTGAATGGGGAACAAACCCACCAAGTTTCATCATCCTACCACAACAGAATAAGGTTTATAGCAAGTTAAATCATTTTGCCTATTTTTGACCCCATTTGACCTTTGCCAATGCCACATTGCCCATCTCCGAACTCATCCGCCAGCCTACTTGAGTGACATATATGGTGCGAAGGATGGACCCCCATCCTTGGCTCCCAATAAAAGATATCGTGTTTACAAACGGTTATCTATCGCGATTTAGCCATATTTGGGCCCATATTTCACCCCTATTTTGACCACATTTGAACCTTTGACCAATGCCACATGACCCACTTGTATCCCAAACCCAGCATACTTGAGATACACTATGTGCGACGCTGGACTTCCACATGCGTAGTTCCAAAGATATCGTGAGGGACACACACAAACACACGCCCGGACGGCTACCATTTCTATAGTCCCCCTTCGCCAACAAAAGTTGGCGGGGGACCAATTAACATATGGAATGCGTGGAGATGTTCCATTCAATACACGGGGTATACGGTAAACTCAGCTGATGAGAAAAAGTTTGTACAATCCTCTTTACATGTGGGCTATTTACTAAGCAATAATAATTATGTGATTAAAAAATACTGTGAATAGACCAACAAAAAATAGATTTAATTCGACTCTGTTTTTGAGCATGTTTTATGTACAACTTGTATTACCTCTGATCGTGATAGGGATTGTGGGATCACGCGACCGATAAAGATGATGATGCAAACAATCTTCGGGAGGAAATCCCCTCCGCTGCAAATGTGTGTCAACAATACTCATTGCGAATGTCCTGGTTGGTCTTACTCGCATTACTTCATTAACACCTATGAACTGCATAGCATGTAAAATGACAACAGAAAAGAGTC
Organism: Ophioderma brevispina; assembly: GCA_023653785.1. Classification (NCBI taxonomy): domain Eukaryota; kingdom Metazoa; phylum Echinodermata; class Ophiuroidea; order Amphilepidida; family Ophiodermatidae; genus Ophioderma; species Ophioderma brevispina. The sequence continues at coordinate 10,668 of JAMKCH010021503.1, forward strand.
TACGGCCCAAAACCAAATGCAATAGAACACAAAATCATCCGCGACAGTGCATGTCTGAAGACAGTATTACCGAAGTCTGCTAAACATTTCTGATATAACATTCAATTTTATTTCGACGTATTTTTAAGCGCTAATTATAATATGCACCACTGAATTTGGAAAAACAAAACTTTACATTGTTCAAAACGACATCGAATGGTGTAGAATTATGTTTTCGTGCTTAGCATTGACTAAATCGACCGGTGCACATTCGCAAAAACTTGTTGGTGCTCGTAAACAGGCGTTGCCAACAAATCGGCAATATCCTCTGCTAAAGCGTATTCCTGGACCCATTTGTAGGCAGAAAATCCAACATGCGATGCCATAAATGATCGACATCCGGTGGCACACCATAAAAATCGACACGCGAAACGTTGTCGGTGAGCTGGGGCTACTAAAAAGCGAATGACACCAAATGCGCTTAAATCGCGACACGGCGACAGCCGTGTTTAATTTGGCAAACCATGTAGACCCAATGGATTATTAGAGCGATTAGTTTCCATGCAGATACAAGATATGCTTTGCAGCATTGATCGACATATTCCAAGGACATAGGTATCTGGAAAATGTTACAAACAACAAGTTTGATGTTTTAATATCAATTATTCCCATTAATGAAGATGTCCAGAAAAGTTTTTTAGGTCATTCTGAATAAAGTCTCTGCTGGAGATATTGAAAATTTCATCCTAATAGATGTAAATAGCACATTCGAAACTAAAGTGATCAATAGTTTTTGATCCTGGTTACCAGGCAACAACGGCCTGTACTACAACTATTAGACCAAGATTTTTTCTGCTTTCCAAATCAAGTGTGTTTGTACGAGCTTGAATTTCCAGTTACATCCTAAGAAATCGTACTATCAAGTAAATAGGGTCCAGTGATGGACATTTTTTGAAGTAAGATAAGTAATAAATGATTGATTTGCAGTGAGCTCTATGTACCCAATTGGTGTGATACATATTAACAATGACCTTTTTGGCCTATTGATCCAGGAGGGAATTAACTTCTGGATCGGCATTGAAAACAGCACTTAAATTAGCATTTTAAGTACAGTTTTACAAGTTTCAAGCCAGGCCCATTTAAGGTTGTCGCCAACAAAAAGAATGCATTTAGCATTTATCTAGGCCAGCGATTATTCAATATTTTTTTAGACGAGTAAAGTATTTAATGCATCGAGTCATGCATGGAGAGTAGATTGCCAGCCTAGATCGCCATAATAAAGTGCCCCTCGTTAGCTCATTTCCTAGGAGCTTTAAGAATGGTTCTAGCCATTTGGTACTGAAGATTTTCGAGTTATCAATTGGTAGAAATGGCATTACAAAACCAAACTGAACAGGCATAGTTAATTGAGGGGAGGCCTATTGATTTCCATAGCGGTCACCGTAGTATACTCTATTGAAATCCTCATGGTCATTAATAATGATTTAAGGTAACGCGATGTGATACGGAGACCTTTTTAATGACCTCCTCAATATGTGAATACTCTGATAGATTTCTGGAAAAAAACACCAAGATTTATAACAATTAGCCTCCAGTGATGAAGTCATCACCTAGTCTCCATTTCCTATGCTCACATTGAGAAGTTTGACCAAATTAGGACGTTAGATTCTCAAAGTTGAAGGATAGTCTCCAACGTCTGGAAAAATCAATTGCAGTGTGTTAAGGAGTACTCTAAGTCTTTGTCATTATATTACCGATCAAAACAACATCATCAGCCAACAGACACAATTTAACATTAAGAATACTAACACCTAACTCTCTCCTATCATTTTGCGAGCTCATTATGTAATACAAAATACATAGTGGAAGGGACAAACCTTGGACCCCGTCCTTGATGGGAGAATTCGGTTTCCCCACATACCGAATCTAACTGTAGATTTTTACGTTATGGACATATTATTAATGATATTAAGAAAAACTACCCTAATACCAATAGTATAGGATGCCGGATAAGCCCATCCCGCCAAACAGTTGTCGAAGGCCTTTTTGAAATCCAGAAAAGCGAGTAAATGTCTTTTACTTCGGCTTGGCGCGTGGCAATGATGCTTTTTAAAGTGAAGATGTGGTATTAGCAGCGCCTGTCTTTGCGGGAACTACCTTGGATTCGGGTGAGGGATATTGTTATTTTCATTAAAGTTCGACACTGCTTGGGAGATGATCTGTTATAATCTTGCGAAAAACACACGAAAGTGAGGTAATTCCCCGATAATATTCATGTCCCTTTGATCGCCTTTTGAAAATGGAATTATACACCTTCGTTCCATTCTTCAGGGATGCATTCTGTGTAGATAGCGTATTAAAAATATATAATGACGTACCCATAGTCCTACCCATTTTTTAATATTCATTAGTACTTGAGTCCAAGCCAGGGCTCTTATTGTTTTTACACAGAGAGATTGCATCAAAAACGTCAATTCGAAGGAAAAATCAATTGATTTAAGATATTCCCTGTAGATTCAATCAATGATCGTCAATTGGTGATGATAAGCTTCCATGCAATTATCTTCTGTGCAATTGTCCTGAAGGTTTTGGTTTCATTTACCAAGAGTTTTGAACATGTAACATAATGGAATGATTTCATGCGCATCCTATAGGAATTGTAGTTTAGTTGTCCCTGGATCCTGATGACGTGACTTTATTGTATGTTTATTACTTAATTCCGACCAAAAGTCCGGACATGAGGCCCCTTTGTTAATGATTTGAGAGCACTCGATTAACCTCATTTGCATGATTTACGGCGGATAAGTGATTTACAAGCGGTACGCTACTTGAAATCTTCCCACAGAGCATTGCCGACCTCTTCCTCGGAAGCCGACTTCACCTTTTTTTACAATAATACGATGGGCTCTACAGGCGGCTCTTCTAGTATCGATTGATTGCTGAATATATCCGCGTCACAAACATGGCTTTTACCGATGGGGGTGCTTTGTCTTATAGCCAATTGATCCTGGCAGCAGACAATACTCGGATTTCCATTCAATACAGGCTCATTAGGCATTATTGAAACATCGCATCCCAGTCAAAAACTTCGAATTAGGTTTCCTGAAAAGGGGACCCAATTTTGATCGGGAGAGAAGAGAATGTTCAATATTTATTACATGAATCAGAAAATAATGTTTGTAACAGTCACCCTGGGACGACTATCATTAAGGAGTAACATTATGATCACTGCCTAAATGATACAACATTCATCATATACAATAAAACTGTTGATATATCAAAAACGTTACTTGATACAAGGCATAATCTAGGGACAGAATTTTGTGGGTTTCTTACCAGGTAAAAACACAGGACATTTTTCAGTACATCAGAATAGGACCAGGCGCTATTATCGCAAAAATCAAGATTAAATTGACCATTATATCATTCGCTACACCACCCTTAATGTTATGACCAATTTGCCGTTAAAATCGCAAAGAATAATTATATTAGGCGTTTCTCAGAAGGTCTGTGAATTTCAAGAATTCTGATAGGAGGCATACATACAATTCGTCGTCAGAGTGGGATCGTCCCTCAAAGGAAAATATGTAAGTTGCATATAACAAGTAGAATCTGGAGGAAATCAGTGAATGTAACTTGATCAAAATCTTTCAAATTAATCAGATCTCGTACCGAAAAACATTATCGTCTATGACGGGTGATATCATCTTTGATTAGGAAGCCGATTCCACCCTGACTCTTTAATATCTGTAGGTATATTTTACCAATCCAATTGTAACCAGAGACAGAGACAATTTCCTCATCTTTAAGGAAGGTTTCAAACATACTAAAACATTGACATTATTAACATAACAAAACGGTTGATATCATACTTTTTGCTTTTGTACCCACAGGATTGTTAAACGGCAATTTTAATATGTTTGGAATCACTGGAGTACTTCTTTTACTACGTCTACACGTTTGTGAGTTTTAACACGACGTCGGTTAAGATCACTTTCATGTTCTGATCGTTATAAGTAATAACTTTTAGTAACATTAACGTAACCGCATATGAGAAGGGCCTAGTCACTTCCAACACTGACATTAACAACGTTGAATTTACAAAAAGTATCAGTGGAATAACAAACAGTATTAGGCACATTATTACTAATATTATTAACATTATCATCAATTCATATTTAAAACATCAAATTGTTAGCTATTTCAAAAATGCACATTACGCAGAATTTCTCCTGTTTCTGTCATCTGCGGCATGGTCCTCATTGCCGAGTCCCTAATAATGATTACTTAGATTTACACAAGTTTCTGTCCTTGTTATGTCCTAACATTGTCAAAAGCAGGACAAGTGATGGGCTTTCCATGTTTACAGTTTTTCTTGTGATGCTTCTGTTTATCACAAAAATAGCATCCTCTGCTATCACGACTAGAATTGTAGGTACCAAGGAGTCGGGGACTCGGGGTGTTTCTCTCTGTTGGGTTCTACGGCGAGAAGGATGGCGAGACTTGTGTTTAGTGACAGGGGTGAAACTGTACGTGATGCCCCGGTGATGCATTACAGCGATTTGAGTTTGGGGGGTTTGATAACTTCTGTGAACGCTGTAAAGTCATGAGGAGTTTCTAGTACCGTGTGCGCTAGAGTAGCCCATTATGTTCAGCGAAGTTTATCCACACTCCTGGTTACAATGCGCTTTGAAATTGAGCGTATCGATGCGGCACACTTGTTTTCTCAGCGATGACATTGTGTCAGAGTTCAGTCGTCGACTCTTCTTGATGATCAGCTTTATCCACTCGGGGACAAATTGTAGAGAGATAACTTATGACTCTGGAACTTTGTGTCTCTTACAGCATTATAATGTCCCGCGGGGTTGGGCCGCGGCTGACACAGGTTCATTGCGTGTACAGTTCATTGTACCACCATGGATTATTATGGTTTTGAAAGTTTCGGACCTAGTCAACAAGAGTTTCGTGAATGTTTGTATCCTCGTCCGCGTAGGCATTGCCCTTTGGGTTTGTCGAGGCCTCTCTGTAAGGTCTTTCACAATATATCTCCTATAATCAGGGTTTCATGGTCTTCTGTCTTTTGGATGTATGGGGTGCAGGTGTAACTTTATTGTGCGATTCATTTTTGTAGCACTTTCCGCGATTTGCTAACAAACTCCGACTGGGTCTTATGGGCCGTTTCAGGTCTCATTTCTTTCCGACAGATTCTGGCTTTCTTTCTTCAACAGTTGTTGTTCTTTCCCATGCTGTTGGACTACAGATTGCAAAGATTCCAATGCGGTTGGTATAGTTTTGCATTCCGAACAAACCACACCGGGCGCTTCCAGTCGAAGTTAGGCCAACCACTGGGTATGAAATTCGTTTGACATGTCCGCACTCGACGGGTTTGCCATGTGGCTGATGATTCAGGAGAAGATCCAAGACATCTGACGGGGCTCGGCGGTTGACAACTGTTTGATCTCACCAAGGCGGCGGGTTGAATGGGTCTCAGCGGAGGGCCAAAATAAAGTCTTCAGCAAGTGAATGGGTGAATTGTGAAAAAGAGCGTCATTGTCAGATGTTTGTCCTTGTTTGGACATGTTGGCAAAGTTTGGTGGTAATAGTGACGCTCTCATTCGCGATTACGGTTGCATCATAGGACGATGGGGAGTATAGCAGAAGTTGTACTTGATAGAGCTCTCGTTACCTCTCTGTCGTAGGCGTTCACTGTGGGTGGTAATCATCAACGCTTTCGTCGTGAGACGATGAATACGTCGTTGATCGTGATCTTCTTCGGCTGTCCATGTCTTCCGATCTTTATCTTGGAGGACATTGGTGCCTCTTAGTGGTTCTACCTTGTTGGTAGCGGTAGGGAATCTTTTCAGTTCGCATTCCTTTGCAGAGAACCAAATCACCATGGCAAAGATTTGCGTCTTTGCTCAGTTACAATCCTCGCAAACGGACCACATCGGTGGTTTCTACAAGAAATATCACACTACAATAATATTCCAAATTTGAAACAGTCCCAATTTTTGCGATGATGAGAAACAGGAAAATCAAGAAAGTACGTAAATTGAACTTGCTAACGCATGTAGTTCACAATGATAACGCAGTGGTTGCATCGGAGAGCTGAGTTTGAGAAAACACGTCATTACACTCTGACGGCGGTGTGGTTGTGGGGGGGCGGTGGTATAGTCTCATACCATGAGGTGGGTGACTGGACTCTATATACACGGTATGGCCATTTTGTTACCCGCGGTAACTGTGACCTACCCTATGTTGAAACCAACCCATCGAGAAATTAAAACTCTCGATTAGCCCGGGTTGGTAGCTAAACGGGTTGTAGCTGTGCAATGGGGTGAGCGGTATACAATCAAAAAGTTAGCATCGCGAAGGAAACACATTTTACGCCAGAGTGGGTAACTTGTATAAACCTTATTGTACACGCATATGAATTAAAGCTTATGATTAGACATAACTTTTTACACTGGGCCCAGATGCCTGTCTTTGTTAAACGATGTCATTCGGGCTCTAACTAGTATCTATTTAGTTTCAAAGGGCAATAAGCAACTTCTTATATGAATAAAATTAAACTAGTGAGATCAATTTAATTAATTGGAAAACACTTAATGGGGTTCCGGGTGTTAATTGGAAATAGTTTTAATGGGGGGCCAGCGGAAGCTGTTTGCAATTTTGCCTCATTTAACATAATTCCTTTCAAAAAGAATGAAATTTAAGGTGATATTAGAGTAAATTCAGGAATTGAAAAGCACCTAACCATGTATGAATAAGTTCATTAAATGGAAACCAAGTGCATACATACCCTGATATGCTCATTTTGAGGCCTTTGTATTTTATTTGTTTTTTTTCAAATAATCCATGAATGTTTAATGAGCTGAAATGGCTGAAGTGCTTTGACCGGGGTAACTGACGCGAAAGAGGGAAGGAGGTAATTACCCCCGTTTGCAAGAAATCTGTGTCCCCGATAGCCCTTGATATCATAAGGTCCTGTAGGCAGCAGTACGTCACTTTTTATGAGCGCCCTGCCCCCCTCGCCGGTGGTAACACACTCTGAACAGATACACGCATGGCATAACGACCGCTTTTGTGGCAATTTTGGCCCAATAAAGGTCCTGGACATATGGTCCTGAGCATTGAAATTTGAATGCACATGCCCCAGGAGGCCATATGGCAATATGCTCCTGTAGCAGTATTTGACTTAGACTATTTTTCAGATTATTTTATGCTCCATGAGGCATATGCAATGCCTCCTGGAGCATATAAACTCACATGCTCCAGGAGCATATAGAAAGTATGCTCGGAGCAATTTTGACTTAGAAAGTTTCCCGCATTATATTTAATTTGCTCCGAATTTTGACTCGACCTGTAAGAATTAATTCCCTTCTTGTTGATCTAAAATGTCAAGCTTAAAAACAACATAAAGGGACGATATTTTTAATTTATCGGAAGAAAATGGATAAAAAAATCAAACTCACCCAACCACAATGACTGGGGCAAATGACTCACTCTTCCCGGTATACAGCTGGCGTTGACTTCCACTCGCCATTAATGATGAGGATTTGCGCGCGAAAGTTTAGTCTCCATATCGTGTTCTTATATGCCACTTCAACATGTTCAATACGACGACGATATAATTTTTAACGTTTTCAATTCTGATACTACAAGAAGACTGATGTGGAACGAGAACTACATTGGTTAACGATATCGCCCCTGCACGACAACGCCTAATCGTAATAGTCCCCGATTGGGGTGGGTCACATAGGGTAGGTCACAGTTACCGTCGGCACAAAATGCCATACCGATATATACACACATTTGACTTACCTATTAATGAGACCATTTCCCAGAAACTGAAGTGCCTATACAGCTAGTTTTTTGCATACAATTACAACACGCTTGATACCGTGTCAATCATGGTAGACCCCTAGCTTTATTGAAAAAAACCATGTGCTGCTGTCAGTCAGTGGGTGTATGGACACTATTAATTGTTGTCATTAATACAGATTTCCAATCACAGGTGGGTTTGGAAAAAAGTTAACTACAAGTGCAATACAAATGTAAAGAAAATCAATCGAAAAAATAAATGATTTGCAATTTTTGATTTCCAGATTTGGCTTTATTCAATAAAGATCGATAGTCCTAGGACAAATAACTAACAAGTATAAGCTTGAAGTAAAATGGAAATATTTCTATGTGAAGCACTATTTTTTTCCAATTAGAAAAAAAGAGCTTCTCGAATACTTATTTTTTTGCAATTGGCACTTTTTTTGGGGGGGGGACTGATAGGTTGCTGTAATTCCATTTTCTTTTAAAGTGCAACGAGAGATTTCACTTATCGTTGTCCCTAACAAATTCGAAAGTATGATTTTTGCCCTAATGTAAAGCTTTCATCCAAAATAGCCCCATCTGGAAGGATTAAGGTGAGAAAATGTTTTCTTTTGTACAAAAAATTGTGAAATTTATAATTTTGTATAGGAGCAATACAAAATTAAGCCTATTTTTTTACATTGAAATATAAGCAAACCAAAATCACCCTTTTCTCCCTTTTACAAAGACATTTCTTCTGGTGACCAAATCAATGTAGAATCTATTGGGTTCTGATCTACATGAAATTACTATTCTAACACAATACTTGGGTGTCTCAAAATCCTTCGTTGCACTCTTTAAAGACAACTAAAAAGGGGAAAAAAGAAAAACAAGTCTCTTAAAAAAAGATTTGGTATAATGGACAAATAACTACAAGTATAGCTTTGAAGTAAATGGAAAGATTTCTATATGAAACACTATTTAATTTATTGATGATTTAGAATTTCTATGTTCATGAACAAATCATGTTTTTGATTTCACATCAAAATTGATTGAAATGTTGGTGCAAACTTGCAGATTGGTTTTTGGTGTGGAAGCCATATCCAGATGAAATCTTAATATTACTGAAATCGGGCCATAACCCTTTCAAAACAAGAGAAAGCACCTGTCTTTTCAGGGTGCACGTGATTGGTTTTTAAAAAAGTTTTAAAACCTGGCCTGCTGTCCTAATCATGAGAGCATTGGTTTAAATAGTTCAACAAGCTGAAGCATCAAAAAGAACCAATCTGCCCCTCCTCTTCATATTGAAAAAGTTTTGCCTGCATAAATTGCAATCATTGTGATGTGTTTCTGGAGTAGGCACATAGAAAGGAGTTTTTTTTTATTATTTCTTTCTTCCATCTAAAGTCTTAAATGATGTAAATTTGATACTTGTAATGCTTGGGAACCTAAAAATTGGATGTGGTCCAAACAAAGTAAAGCCATCACAAACAATTGCCCTAAAATTCACAATTAAACACAATTTAACTAATCTCTGGAGATGAAAATATCGCATTTTTGTCTAGTATTTAAGATTATCTATCATCAGCCCAAATTTGGAAGTAGTACTTTTTGAAACTTATGGCCCCCCAAGTATGGTCCGAGTGGTTTTTAGCCATTTTTGGATCCCCTGTAAATGATACAGTGGAGCCAGGTCATTTTTTTGGGACGGATTGCGTAGGCAAAATCCGCTTATGAAATGGCAATGTCTGTATGACGTATTTGTGTAAGGATTTAGTATTTATGTGTGTCTGGACACAAAAAAAGGTAAACATTTTGCCTAACTTTTTTTTCAGATGAGCTATGAGTACGCCAAACTAGATATTTGTAGGGGGGCACAAGCCCCTACTAACCATGTAATCCATTCCCAAGGTCCTCCCCGGTCTGACAGGGGGGTGGGGAACTGTCAAAAAAGGTCACATTTTCACAAAAGTAACATTTTGCCATAACTTTTTTTCAAGATGAGCTAGAATACCCAAACTTAGATAGATGTTAGGATGGCACAAGCCCCTACTACCATGAATTCCATTCCCCCAGGGTCCTCCCCATGGGTCTGACAGGGGGGTGGGGAAATGTTCAAAAAGGTCAACTTTCCACCAAAAAGGTAAACATTTTGCCATAACTTTTTTTCAGATGAGCTAGAGTACCAAACTAGATATATTGTAGGATGGCACATGCCCCTACTAACCAGTCAATCCCTTCCCCCATGTCCTCCCCTGGGCCTGACAGGGGGTGGGGAATGTCCAAAAAAGGTCAACATTTCACCAAAAGTAAACATTTGCCATAACTTTTTTCAAGATGGAGCTCGAGTACCTAACCTTAGATATATTGTAGGATGCACAAGCCCCTACTAACCATGTAATCCCTTCCCCATGGTCCTCCCCTGGGTCTGACAGGGGGGTGGGAACTGGTCAAAAAAGGTCAATCTTCACCAAAAAGGTACCACTTTGCCATAACTTTTTTTCAGATGAGCTAGAGTGCCCAAAATCTTAGATATATTGTAGGGGGGCACAAGCCCTTACTAACCTGTAATCCATTCCCCCATGGTCCTCCCTGGTTCTGACAGGGGGGTGGTGAAATGTCAAAAAGGTCAACATTTCACAAAAAGGTAACATTTTGGCCATAACTTTTGTTCAAGTTGAGCTAGAGTACCCAAATTAATCTTAGATATATTGTAGGATGGCACAAGCCCTACAACCATGTAATCCACTCCCCAGGGTGCTCCCCTGGGTCGGACAGGGGGGTGGGGAAATGTCAAAAAAGGTCAACATTTCAACCAAAGGTAACCCTGGGGGGGCCCAGTTTGGTATTCAAAGGTGATTGATGCGTGAACATGGTGCTTCCGAAAAGTACCTAAACCATAATTTCCACCACTAAAAACATACCCAAACAAGCATTTTTGTGTTTTTTCTCTTTTTCCTTTTCTCACCACAACAGTCTTTTGTCATTTTTTGCTACCATAAACAAGTGAGCAACAGCATTGTGTTGATAATTACCCTTATCTGGCTTTTGCTCAGTTGTTTCACATTCCAATTACAATATTTTTGATGATTTTTGATCTTGCTTACATCACAATTTCACAGGGTTACAAAAGAAACATACCCTTTTTTTCCATAGTTTTGCTGTTTTTGACACCTAATCAATGTACGCGCGTACATCGCCTGTTGGAAAAAGAGACCCTTTTTACGCGTTTTCTTGTTCACGCATCTTTTCCACCTTTGAATACAATTACAAGTGCCCCCCGGGAGTACACATTTTGCCATAACTCTTTTCCAGATCAGCTAGAGTGCCCAAACTTAGCTAATTGTAGGATGCACAACCCTACTAAACCACTAATCCTTTCCCCACCGGGTCCTCCCCTGGGTCTGACATGGGTGGGGAAATGTCAAAAAGGTCAACATTTCACCAAAAGGTAAAACATTTTTGCCAATAACTCTTTTCCAGATCAGCTAGATTACCTAAACTTAATATATGTAAGGGGCACAGGTCCCTCCTAACCCTGTAATCCATTCCCCAGGGGCCCCCCCTGTGCTGACCGGGGTGGGAACATTAAAAAAGAGAAACATTTCACACAAAAAGTAAACATTTTGCCATAACTTTGTTTCCAGATGCGCTAGAGTAGTCAAACTTTAAGTATATTGTAGAAGGGGGACAAGCCCCTACTAACCATGTAATTCATTCTCCCAGGTTCCTCCTCTGGGTCTGACAGGGGGTGTGGAAATTCAAAAAAGGTCAACATTTCCCCAAAAAGTCAATTTTTTTCTAGATGAGTTAAGAGTAGCCAAACTCAATATAAGTTTTTAGTCTTAGACTGAAAGTGTTTAGACCTGTGCCTTTGATAAGCTCCTAGGCGACCGTCTACTGTCCCGATATGGATTTTTTGTTTGAGGTTTGGTCCACAGTCCACTTAGCATTTCAGTGCCTTCCATGCAGGCAGACTGGCTTATTTACTTTTTTTTGGTCTCCACCTTCTTGCGTTCAAGTGATAGACATACAATACACAATGTAACACCCCATCTTATTCAACACCCCAGAGCTGCACATACCTAGGGCCGGGGTTTTCACTATTTTGGCTCGCGGGCCTGGCGGCTGTATAACCCTTCAAAATATTCTGCGCGCGGGCCAGATGCACCTCTTTGGCTATGTTTGCCTGTATATTTCAAAACGGTTTCAAGTGCCAAGCACCAAAGCTTGCGGCCGGATCTGGCCCGCTGGCCGCCTGTTGAGACCCCTCCCTAGGGAGAAAAGAGCAATCCGTCCTACGCCATTGGCGGTTTCACAGATTTTTTGATCACATATTTGCAATGTGCAGCAAAAGGTAATCCAGACTGCCAAGTTTGAAGGGTTCTGAGGGGTGTAGTTCCTTTACTTTTTGGCCCTCTGAATATTGAATTTTCAAATTTTAATTTTTTAAGTTTTGTCTTTTTTTAAAAACCCCTTCAAATTTAAAATTGCTGTAGTGTGAAAACGAAAGAGGTCACGAGCTCAATTTTCAGGATTTTAGTTTCCCGTTTTTTAGTTTCTCATGCAATATCCTTTCATATACAAACCAAAAGAAGAAAGAAATCCATTAGGTGATGGTGTAGCTTACTCGCTATTGTTGATTATGGAATGGAAGACCCCAAATTTACTTTGGAACCCACAAAAGTGTGTACATGGCAACAACACATTTGAAAACAAACCACATTATTGTTTTTTTGATATCTTTTTGCAGTTTTTGCCACGGAATATGCGTATCTGGACTTGAGGAGGAATTGAAAACACTGCGCCACCAGCTGATCAACCTTGTCCATGTGATTGTCGAAAGGGCAATAAGGTAAGTTGTCTATCCATTAAAGACACTCAGTGATTTCTCCAAATGAGTCAAAATATTAAATTGCAGGAATAGCCTTAAAAGTGAAGGATAACCTGTAAATTCTCATAATTGTAACTTTTCCAACTGAGATTGACAGAAAGGGAGAAAACTGCAGTGTTTTCAAATATATGGGTCCCCAGTCAATTACGTGTTGTTGTAGTGTCCGTTCGGACACTAATTACTAAAAGATCCGTTTTTGTCCTTATTGGGTTGCTTCTGGTCCTATCACTAGTAAGTATGTTAGGATATCTATAATTGTTACAAAAAAATGCAAAAATCTTTATTTTTGATGCTTTTTTCGATTTTCTGATTTAGCAAATCAACTGATAGTGCCTTTAAGGTAAGGAGTGATGTCAGCACTTCTGTAGCAGCGAGTTTACATTGCAAATCACACCACACTTGCTGACTCTTGTGCATTTAGCGATACAACCGGAGACATGCTGTGATGTGCGTTTAAAATTGTCACTGCACAATAGCTATGACATCACTGCATGCTTATGGGCAGATGTAGTGCAGTATTAAGACATATCCCAGGGAGAACCACTTACATATATTTGATGTTGTCATCCTCAGCAGGCCTTTCAGCACAGCTGTTTCACCATATTTTATTTTTAGACAAGTTTAAGCAGTGGGCAACACAATTCTGACAACTGATATCAGTAGGAACCTGCAAGAGCTATTACCCATCCCCTGAAAAAATCAGAGACAAATCCATTCCAAGAATCTTGCCATAGGCCCTAAGCTGTGATTGTAAGGTCATGATTTCTAGTGCGTGGGGCCATAATGCCCCTTTCCCACAGAAAGACGTGTAAACTAGAATTTCAAGAAAATTACATTTGGCCACAATGAAAATTAGTCGCAGATGTCTTACATGTAGTTGGAATGCAAATCGTTTCAAACTGGTCGCCATTGATAAGCGTTTGGCTTTATTCTGGTTTTATCTTAGTAAACAAGACTTTCAAACCGCCGGTGGTCAGATCTGATCCTAAATACGGATATTGTTCGTGTAAAATTATGGCCCTATCACAGAAACTCCTAAAATCAGAGAGTTATGTAAGGCATTCACCATTGGATCTCTCTTCTGCGAGAACCCTACGCAAAACGTCCACTGGTGGAATAACTGCGCACGGTGGTCGCAAGATCCACCGTCGTAGTATCAGCGCACAATCGAGTATCAGCGTACTTTTTTGTATCAATATAATCCAACAGCGATCACCGTGCTCAGAAACATCCTTTCCCTATAAGCCGACGGTGGAGTATGTCCGCGCACGGACGCAGAGAACCACCGGTGGATTGTTTAAAAAAAAACCTACCGGCGGCACGCGTGCGCTGAAACCTCCGATCCCTATAAGCGACGGTGGAATATTTCCGCGCACGGACGAAGTGAAACCACCGGTGGATTACCGGCGCACGCGTGCGCCAAAACATCCGTTCCCTATAAGCGACGGTGGAGTATTTCCGCGCACGGACGCAGGGAATCCACCGGGGGATTACCTGCGCACGGGTGCGCTGAAACCCCTGTTCCTTTTAAGCGACGGTGGAGTATTTCCTCGCACGGACGCAGGGAATCAACCGGTGGATTACCGGCGCACGCGTGCGCTAAAACATCCGTCCCTTATAAGCGACGGTGGAGTATTTCCGCGCACGGACGCAGAGAATCCACCGGTGGATTACCGGCGCACGCGTGCGCCAAAACATCCGTTCCCTATAAGCGACGGTGGAGTATTTCCGCGCACGGAGTGCGCTGAAACCCCCGTTCCTTCGAATCCTTATAAGCGACGGTGGAGTATTTCCGCACACGGACGCAAGGAATCCACCGGTGGATTACCGGATTTGTTTTGTGGGATTTATTTCATATTGACTTGGATTATAGGAGAAATGTTTCTTTCCAATATATCGGGGAACGTGAAAAATACTCCGGAAATAGGGTTTGCTATTCCGAATCTTAAAAAAAGTGTTCACTATTCCGAATTTTAAAAAGGGTTTGCTATTCCAAAGCTCAAAAAAGTTTGTTATTCCTAATATGGTTCGGTATTCCGAAATCAAAAAATCCGTTATTGTTATAGGAATTTGATACATGTATGATATGTCAGTACTATATGTTGCCATGGTTACAACTTCCAGACAGAGCCTCAAGAAAAAATAGGGGTATTGCAAATTTTAAATTGAAATACTTCTTTATACCTCCGTTTATAACTGAGTTACATTTGTTGAATGATGTCCTTTCAACGGGCCTTTCAAGTAGCAATTGATTGGACATCCCTATACCATCTATATAGTTCAAAGCTATAACGGGGTCCATAATGCTCAATGATATTACCCCCATTTTGCCATAAACGTTGTAAAACTTGATACGGTGTTTTAGTAGGCCTAAAAAACTTTTCCCTTTAGTTTCCAAAACAACAAACATGTTATTTGCAGTTTTGTGTTATAACTGGCACAATGATCATGACGATGACGACGTGACTCTGTATGTGTGTGTGTGTGGGGGGGGGGTGCGTGTGTGTGGGTGTGGGTGTGTGTGTGTGTATTCAATTAGTCGTATCTGCTGTTTTAATTGTGATGTTTTGTTCTTTCTACTTTTGGGTTCCACAAATTGTTTTACAATTACCACCAACTAGTGATGAATTTGGTGCTCCAGCGAAAAAAAAAAATGCGTCAAAATAAGCCGATAGGCGTTGTATAGGCCTATGCTTGTACGGTAACTTTTCAAATTGTTCTTTTCAATGTGACTGGTAAATATGGGTGGTCGGCGAGCATCCGTTGTTAGATATTATATAATTAACACCCTCTTTTGTTTGCTAAATATTAAAATGAATTTTTACTCTATGAAACAACTAAAAATAATAGCTGAAGTTTCAGATTAAAAAGAACAATAGTTCTGATTGAATCTTATAATACAGAAACTTACATATTTAACATCTTTTCATAATTTACCTTCAAGAAAACCCCCGGTACATTGCAATGTCAATTACGTTCACTTCATTTTTCCACACCGGCGCGAACCACAAACACTCTGAAATAGTGCAAAGTATGGTTTGTGTAGCAAGTCCATGCCGAAAAAAACAAAAAAGTTGGAGCGATTGATTGGTTGAACGTCTGGAGTAGTCATAGCAACTCGGACGGGTAATTCCCCCGATCCCAGCCAATTAAAATGTTGGCGTTTTTACCGTACACGGATAAAAAATTAAGCGGCAGCAACGCTTTATCCACGATCGTATTTGTCCATTTAAAAAAATAATAAAATTAACAGGAGGACCTATACTATATACGTGTCAGTGTATCAAATGGGTCTATGTTTACACCCATCAGCGTGGATCCAGGGAGGGGGCGGAGCACAGGTTTAACACTCGCGTCTATTTGATCATTATTACCGTCCACACCTTACAATAGGCTTCATTATGCAGTACTCAATCACCACGTATGAACAGCGAACGCCAACTAGGCAAAAACGATGCATGTTATGATCTTCGACTCCGCCCGGCTCGCCAGCCTGTTTTAAATGAACGGAAAAGGCTTGGAGAGTAGTTATAATAAAGGCAAATTGGAATTAAACAATTCAGAAATTGGTCAATGTCGAAATTGTTTTATGATAGGTTCGTTTAGAACAACCTTTGAACGACTTAAGAACTATTGTATTGTGGCCAGGAGTTTAAAATTGGTGACAACGGTTTCTACTCTACTTCAAAGTTATGTTCGTAAATTGCATGAAAAAAAAAAAAACATCTTCGTTTTTTTAAATTATACTATATAATATTTTCAAATTCTTAAGACGTGTTTTCCTTTCGATTGCACCGATATCTTACTTATTGCAATCGGTTGCGTTGGTTACGCTAAATTTGAAATATTTTCACCTTTAAACTCCTGTTGGCTGCTGCAACGGTCAGTCCTTAATGTAAAAGGGCGAATTTTAAGGTGATTGGGTCACAATAGATCTGTTCGATAGATTTGTTAAGATTTCGTATAAATGACCTTTCTCGATTTGGGTACATCCCATATCAGAAATAAAAAATCTGGGGTCCACCGAACTCGTTTTTTGCGAAAATTCATAAAACACCTATTTTTCCCAAAAATTTGTACACCCGCTAGGAAAAATTCCATTTTGTCATTACAGTTTGAATTTAAAAAATCGGTTCGATAACTTTTGTCTAAATTTTAATAAAATTTGCGCACTAACAAGATCCGTCGATTACTGAAGAAAAAAGTAGGGTCACCGAATTTACTTTTTCTGTATTTTCGAAAATAACAGCATTGTAGTCTAAAAATAACCAACGCGATATTGAGGTGCGTACAACGCCACAATTGGTCACGCATGGCAAACGCTTAAGCTGACACTCAACAAAAACAGGCACCAAAATGTTCGCACTGATTAAAACGTATCCGGGGGTTCTTGGGTTTTTGGTCCGGGTACCCATTGCTCGTTCCAAAAAAGAGGAACTAGCTGCAAATGCGGGCTACCGCGAGGGTATCAAATTCACATAATCAGTTCTAGTCCCGCTAGGGGTCAATTCAGGTAGATTGTGACTGGCTCATTGAAAGATGGGAAAATTAACTTTAACATGTCACCCTGCAGTGGTAAATTTTCTTACAGTAGTAACAAGTGTTTTTTCTCTATATGGGTCTTTAAAAGTATTTTTTTATTCACGTATTGGAAAAGCAGGTCCCTCTAGGGGGTATAATTTTAACAACCGCAAATTGGTCCCTTAGGGTAATATTTTGCAAAAACCGAAAACGGTATAATTTAACTGAATGCCGTCCCGTTAGGGTAATTTTCATTTCACCTGACAATTGGTCCCTTTAGGGGTCAGTGGTCACTTTCAGAACCCCTGGAACGATCCTGGGTACCCAACAACTTGAGACGCCCCCCTTCCCCCCCGGAAACTATGACCATTGTTTTTTTCCCTTTTGTATTTTAATCTTTAAAGTTTTTGACTCAGAGAATTTTCGAAATATTATTTTTTTGTTCAATAATGAAAAAAAAATCCACTCAACTAAGATAGTAACCTAAATGCACAATTCCGAAATTTGGATGAATCGGATTTTTCGTTTGATGCAGTAAACATGTATGTGTAGTATTAGAGTACCATAGGATACTCTGTTTATAAACAAAACAAGTTTTTGATTTTCCTATATGAAGGAATTCGATTTAAGCTTAGCATTTTCAACCAGTGATTAGTATATGGACAAGCCATTATGTACTGCAAAAACACGATTTTTTTTTGGAAATTGAGGGCGCTCCTCAGAAATCTCTGAGTCTGGGCCTTTAATAGTGATATGTTGTAATTTTAATATGTAATCATAAAAAAGACTATGGTAGAAAAGGAAGTTTATGGAAATGTGAGAATGGAAGCAAAGGGCGTGTCCAGATTTTCGTTATTTTGAATGCATTTCAAGCGTGTACTCCTGAAACCATTTTAGCTGGCCGAATATAGGCCTACCTATACTTCTTACACTTTTCTGATCGGTTGTCAAAATATCGTCCTTTTATCGAATTAAGCGATTTATAAAAGTTGTCATTGGGATAGGTGTTTAAGATTTGCTCACTTCTTCTTCAATGTTTTAAAATGATTATAATTTTAATTTTTTAGGTTTTTTCTTTTTTTAAAAATTGTCATTAAAATAACAGCGTTTTTGACTGGCAGATTGGGACTCACAACAGTTAAAATCAGGTTTTTTTACAGTCATTTGCACGTTTCGAGTCCTTTTTACGTTATTTTCACGTTTTGAGTCCCGGCTAACGTCAAAACGCCCTTTATTTTAAGAGTATTTTTAACAGTGGAAATCTTCACGAAAATATAATCAACATTCCTTTTGATTTTACGGTTTATTTTCCTTCCTGCGTACTTTACCACTGACATTATCCTTCTGTTTAGTAAATTAGCGGTTCCCTAAATGACATATTGCTGTTTGGATACTGAAAAAAATGTCTTATATCTACATAAAGTGTACATAAATGTGATTTTTTTTTCGGATATTCTGGATTTTACTGCCTGAGGCAAAATAATAAGGATGTCCTTTTTTCCTGGTCGTAATTCCGTAAAATGAGCAGGACGTGATATTCCTTCAACGAAACATATTAGTCGCCCCCTCAGACAAAACGGATGGGAACGGTGTTCACTTTTATTTTGAAGTGGTTTCTAGAATACATTTTCCGGGTAACACGATCCCACCGCCGTTTTTTGAAAAAATGTGCCCAAAGTTCTTTTCCGGGGGTGCTCCCATTTTGGGGGTCGAAATTAATTTTTCAGTATCCTGTGGCCAATTATTGTAATTTTTGGTGTGCAGTTATATGTTTTCAGCCATGACAAATCGATTTGCAACTCAATTTTTCAAACAAATGGCTGCTATGCCAGAAAATTCAAAATGTCGCCCAAAATTACACTTTCTAACTAACTAATAATATGACACTGTTACTGCAGTTCTAATGTATTTTAGTGTCAATTTTAGATGTGTTTGGGTACAAGTCATTTTTTGGTCTTTTTCAAATTCAAAATGGGGTCCGTCAATACAAGGAAAATCCAAACTGGCTGCCATGAAAATGACGCCAATTTTGGCCAAAATTATATTATGGCATATACAACAACCACCCTTTCATTTGAACTTGTGTATGTTTTATCTCTCTCGCAGCCACTGCTTGACATATCCAAGCAAATGCAAAAGTTTTTGATTTCCAAAATGGCTGCCATGTACCTAAAATTCAAAAATGGCGTCCAAATAATCACTTGTTTTTGACCAAAGTTCATTTCACGGGTCAGTTGATGCTAATTGATTAAGCTTGCCCCCTGCAGTTTGTAGCCCAATTAAGTTCGACCCCCAGTACATTGTCGTTCGTGCGTGAGTGCTATAGCCTCTCTCTTCCCGTGGATGAACACGCACATATGAAATGTATATGGGTGTAGGCTGGCGCTTCCTCCTAACTCGGGCATTTCGTGACAGAGGACGTGAAAACAATGGGGTCTTGGGTGAGAGACTCCCGAATTACCCCCTCCCCCCCCAAAATGGTTTTCGGGTGAATTTTGTTTAAATCTTCCTAAAAATGTTGTCTTTGGGTGAAAGTTTTGCCAAATTTTTCTGAAAAATAGAGGTCTTTGGGCAAAAGTATTCAAAATTTTCCCTACAAAAAATTGAGTCCTTTCGGTAACAGTGGTAAGATTTTGCCAAAAAGGGGTCTTTGGGTGAACCTTTTTTTAAAATGGGGGACTTGGAGCTACAACGATGCTAAACATATTGGGTCTTAAGAGCTTTAAATTCATATGCCTACGCGTCACCTCCCAATGGTAGTGTGCCCTGGGTGTTTGTCCTCACTGTAAACATGGTAAGTTTTGCAATTCTCTAAAATTAGGTTCTTTGGAAAAGTTTCTAAATTTTTCCAACCAATTGGGTTCGTTGTGTAAGAGTGGTAAGATTTGCAAAAAAGGGGTCTTTGCGTGAAACTTTTTTAAAATGGGTCTTTGGGTGCAACGATGCTTAAAATGTGGGTCTTAACAACCTCACATACGGCCTACGTGTCACCCTCTAATATCACATGGGCATTTATATAATATTTCATTACATAAAATGATTGCACAAGCTCGTATTTCTTTTCCTATATAAGCCAACACCATCTCAATGATCATGACCAATTTAAGCCTTAGGTGCATTTGTGATCCTCATCCTCTTGACCCCCGTAAAAATGGCGCAATGGCCGTTTTGCCAAGTAAACAGCGAAAGCTACAGGGGTTTAGTCTTCTTGTATCTCCACGGTGTTTTTACTTTCCTACTCCATTCCTTAAATGCCGATTTCTTGACAGAAGGGAGTAGTAGCCCCCCAAGTCGTTGTATGACCCGTTGCGATTCGAACCCCGCGACCTCCTGACTGTGAGGAAAACGCACCTAACCACTAAGCCAACCACGTCGGTTACCGACATCACCTAAAAAAGTAAAAAGTTGAGAATATTCATAACTCACCTGAATCGTTGGCCTAAGTATAGTGTGTGTGGTTCTAATCAAATTCCATCTACTCCTGGAAGAAAAAAATTGTGTATTTTTTTGTCCGTAACGGACAGAAATTACAACACTCCTATGGGTCAGGGTAATCAAACTTTGCTCATAAAAATAGAGGTCTTTGCGTGAAATTTTTTCCAACAAAAATTGGGGTCTCTGGATGCCAGTGGTAAACTTTTATTTTAAAAAAATGAATTCTGAAGTGAGATAGCAGTTGCAGTTGGTAAGTACTAAATATGCTATGAACATAGAATTATTCAGTAGGGGTGACGGCAGAGGGGGCATGGGGCAGCTCCCCCCCCCCCCCCCCCCCGAGAGTTTCAAATTAGAAAAACAGGTTTTAACGCAATAAATTGCACAAAAAAAATTAGGTTTTTTAACCAAAATGAATTTCATTTTTGTACTGTTTCGGTCGCCCCAGATGATTCGCCCTTCCTATGATTTTAACCTGGCCGCCGCCCCTGATTATTTGTATGTTTTGGGCCCACAAAGTCAGCAACTTATCATTTGCTGGATATACCAGAAACTTCAAAATGCCATCCCAAATTACAATAATTTATCAAAATTATAAGTTGTGCGATGTTTGTTTTCTTAATCTTTTTAAATCGTTATTGCTATATGTTATAACATTGCTAAATTTTTTGCTTGTTCTAGATATCGCCGAGAAGATATTTCACAAGATTCAGTTGATTCTGACATTTCGTTTTGATGTTAGAAGCATGTTTATATCACGCTGCCCTGTGTTGTATTTCGAACCGAAAATACAAAATTGCGAATTTCTTCCAGAATAGATTGAATTTGCACGTATGATTAGGCACACACCATACTTAGGCCAACGGTCAGGTATCCTTGAAAATCTCAACTTTTTTTAGGGCAAGTCCGGGGAACGAGCTGAGGATCACAAAATGCACCTTTAGGCTTTAACTTGTTTCATTGATCTTGAGAATAAATTTGTTTGGCTTATAATCTAGGAACAAGAAATACCATCCCGTGCAAATCATTAATGGCTGAATATAAAATGCCATGTTAATATCAGTGAGGACAACAACCCAGGCATACCCCACTCCCACTTTGGGGTGACTTGTAGGCCTATGAATTACAGCTCTTAAGAACCCATATTTTTCAGCATCGTTGTCGCCTCCAAGTCCCCATTTTTAAAAAAGGTTCACCCAAGACCCCTTTTGGCAAATCTTACCACTTCACCCGAAGAACCCCATTTTTTTGGGGGGTGGGATTTTTGAAATATTTTTGCCCAAAGACCTCTATTTTTCAGAAAATTTTGGCAAAACTTTCACCCAAAGACTCCATTTTGGGAAGATTTAGCGAAATTGTCACCCGAAAACCACGTTTTTGGGCAATTCGGATGTCTCTCACCAAATACCCCATTGTTTTTCACGTCCTCTGTCACTGAATTTCCGAGTTAGGAAGCGCCACCTTACACCATATACATTTCATATGTGCGTGTTCGTCACCGGAAGGCTTATAGCACTCGCGCACGAAAGACTGTACTGAGGGGTCAAGCTATTAATTGGGCTACAACTGCATAGGCAAAAAAAAAAAGCTTAATCAATTGGCAACAACTGACCTGTGAATGAACATGGGTCCAAAAAAGTGACATTTTGGACGCCATTTTTTGAATTTTGAGGTAAACTGCACCATTTTGGATATTCAAAAACTGTTTGTAATTTGATGGATATGTCAAATTATCTAGAGAGATAGAAAACATCACTTAGTTCAAACGATTGGTGGTGTATTACCCATACGTCATCAACTTTTGGCCAAATTAATGCGTATTTCATGGCAGCCATTTTGGACTAAATGAAATTAAAAATTGAAATTTGAAATTTTGAAAATGACAAAATGTTTTTCCTTTGTACCCAAACACATTCCCCCCTAAATTGACACTAAAATCATTTATAATTGCTAGTACACAGTGCTCATATTCTCATTTCGTTAGAAGTGTAATTTTGGGCTCCATTTTGAATTTCAGCATACGGCAGCCTTTTGGATTTGTGAATGATTGCAATCGATTCGTCATGGCTGAAACATAAAATGCCATACCAAAATTACAATATTTGGCCACAAAACTGGAAAAATAATTTCGACCCCAATGGGAGGCACCCCGGAAAAAAACACTTTGGGCACCTTTTAATCACAAAACGTCCGGTGGGATCGTGTTCCCCGGAAAATTTTAGTCTAGAAACCACTTCAAACATAAAGTGACACCCTTTCCCATCCGTTTATATCTGAGAGGCTGACTAATAAATAAGATCATATTTAATAATCATGTTTATGCATTTAACACTCGCTATAAGACATAATAGGTGGAACATTGTTTTCAAAACAATACCTCTTGTCATCTGAAGATGTATTCATTAACATTTCCCTGAGTCCTACATAGAAATGATAAAGAAAACACTTTTTGATACGACATTGAAAAAGTGTGGTAAAAAAAAATCATGACAGAAGCTGCTTATTTTTTTTTCGAAAAGCAAGGATCTAGTTCTTGAAGGCCCTTTTATAAGTAGTCATATAATCTTTGACTCAAGTTTGTTTAATAAGGCTTAAATTCCTTGAATCAGCACCTGGCCTACTTCATGGGAAACAGGTAAAGGGCCAAAGCGGGGCTTGCTATCT
The DNA here is from genome assembly GCA_023653785.1 of Ophioderma brevispina. Classification (NCBI taxonomy): domain Eukaryota; kingdom Metazoa; phylum Echinodermata; class Ophiuroidea; order Amphilepidida; family Ophiodermatidae; genus Ophioderma; species Ophioderma brevispina. The sequence continues at coordinate 33,967 of JAMKCH010021503.1, forward strand.
TCGAAGTCGCACAGTGTACGCAAGGTTGGATTTTACGCGCGCGGACAGCAAGGAACGCCAAGTCACAATTTTGGCCAGAAATCTCTGCTTGGGACTGGTGCGCCGCAGCTAACGTTACCCAATCACTTAATTGAAATAATGGCCATAAAGATTGCGCTGTGTAATTATGAGCATATCTTTACACTTGTGGGAGGGGGCTCGCGCCTCCCGGTAAATCTGCAAACTTTGCAAATCAGCACATTTTGGACAAGTTACAGGCCTCTCAGCCCGGCAATTTGATGTTTTTTCAATCCTGGATCCGCCCTGTAAGCGATATAAATTTTCATCATTTTATTCAATTAGGAGGTTTGCCAAGTGGATTGCTGAACCGAAAATAATGCGTGTCCCCTGTCTCCTCCACTTCAGCCGCCTGTGTTTCGGTGGTGGTGGTTGGTGGTTGTGTTGTGTGTGGGTGGTGTGGTGTGTGCATGCGTGTGCGGGCGTGGTTCTTGTGAGTTCATTCTTCTTTTGCCGACTTCTACTGACGGACATTATAGCATTCAAACAAGATTTCAACTGAGTGGTTCAGTTGAAATCATCAGGCTTTGCGTAAAAAAATGCTGTGAAAGTCTGTGGCATCAGGTGACGCCAACAAACCCACCATTTCGCGGAAGTAAGTATGTCCTTTCTTCCCTCCTTTTTTATTTTGGTTTATTTGAAGGTTTTGATTGTTTGTTCCAAAACCTGAATTAAATTACGAGTTCACAAAGAAAATGAATTATGAAAGAAACTGCTTTCAATTAATAAACGTAAGTTTTGTTCTTTTGTTTTTTTCTTTCCTTTTTCCTGTTTTGTTTTTGTGTTTATTTCTTTGTTTTCGTTGACTTATAAGATCGAATCAAAAGATATAAAAAAAATTATTTAAATATTGGTTATGAGTTGCTTATTAAGTAAAATAACTCACACATGACACGATAGAGTGATCGAGAAAAAAAAAAAGGAGAGAGAGTAGATGTGGTAGGAAGGAAGAGGAAATGAAGGAAATGTATTTATCATTCTGTTTTGTATTGGTTTTATTTTTTTCTGTTGCCTTGCAAACACAAATGTTCGCAGAAGACCCTCCCAGCGGAGCGGGCATATTCTGAGTTTGATTGAGGTAAAAGACTAACACCATATTATATTGAATATGAATATACTCTCTGTCATAATTCTTTTTCTCTGCGCCAAGACTACGGCGGTACGGTAAGTACGTAATCCTGTTTCAATGAAAAAAAGTTGGCGCGGCTTTGAAAATGCTCAAGAATGGAATAATACCGAAAGGCATTGTGGGAAAAGGATGCGGCCCGTACCGATTGCATGTTCACTTTCCGTGTTTGCGAAGTCGAAGTAGGGCAAAAAACGTTCAATTTCTCGCTAGGTTATATGGGGGGTTTCAGCGCAACAGTGCGCAGGTAATCATCCGGTGGATTCCCTGCGTCCGTGCTCGGAAATACTCCACCGTCGCCTACAAGGAACGGGTGCACACTCGTGCGCAGGTAATCCTACGGTGGATTATCTGCGAACCATGCGCGGAAATACTCCACCGTCGCTTTCATAGGGAAGGATTTGTTTTGCGCACGCGTGCGCTGGTAATCCTCCGGTGGATTCCCTGGTCCGTCGCGGAAATACTCCACCGTCGGATTATAAGGAACGGGGTTCAGCGCACCCGGTGCGCCGGTTATAATATATCGGTGTGGATTCCTCCGGTGCGCGGAAAGGAAAATACTCCAACGTCGCTTAAGGAACGGAGGTTTTAGCGCACCCGTGCGCAGTAATCCTCCCGGGTGGATTCCCTGCGTCCCTTGCGCGGGAATACTCCACCGTCGCTTATAAGGAACGGGGTTTCGCGCACTCGTGCCGCAGGTAATCCTCTGGTGGATTCCCTGCGTCTGTGCG
>JAMKCH010021504.1:0-67178 GCA_023653785.1 Ophioderma brevispina
TTTTTTTGAAGGAAATATACTTAAAAGTATCCAACGTTTTAAAGTCTGATGTTAGATAATATGAATTCAGGTTTTTAGACACCATCTTATTACCAATACGTCAAACATTTATATGAATCGTGAAAATAATGAATTAATGAATTAATGGAAATAGTGAACCTCCTTTTCGAAAACAGTCAACCAAAAACTAACAATCCAATTCCATGGCCTATTACTTTTTGCTTTATTTAATCTGCTTAGATGTATTTTTATGAATGTTTAATTTAATTTTAATTTAATATTGTTTTTCTTTGAAATTCTTATTGTCTTCGTCTTTTCTTTTTTATTTGTCATTTAGCGTTTTCTATTTTTCAATCATGGGTCCAAGTAATTATTTGTGAATTTTTATTTGTATTGTATTTATATTAAATTTAGGTTTCTTTTGGTTCCATTGAATTGTTTTATTATTATTAGTTATCAAACTTAGCTTTATTTTTTTTTATTTTAAAAGATTTTGATTTTATCGTTCATTTTGATTTAGTACTTGTTTGGTGTAATTTCATTTAGTTGTATTTGTTATTATTAAATGAATTATTAAATTAAAAAAAACTTTGTTATTAATTTAATTGGCTTATATTATTTTATGTATTTTTAATTAATTTTAAGTTACTATTGTTTTTCTTTTAAATCTATTTGTATTGTCTTTTTTTTTTATTTGTTAATTAGCGTTTTCTTTTTCACTCATTGTGCAATTGTTAATTTTTGAATTTGTATTGTATTGTATCATATGTTTCAATTTATTTTATTTTGTTTCCGTTCTAATTTTGTCAGTTTAGTATTATTATTGTTCATTTTGGCCTAACTTATTCCCCAACCTTAGTGTGATTCAATTTTAAGCTGTTGTAGGTTGTTAAACAAGAAAAAACAGGGAAAAGGGAGAAAAAGCAAAACAACGGCACATCTCCTGGTAACAAACAGCTAAACAAGAACAAAACTAAATAACAACAATGAAAGATCAAACTTCCTTGACCGATTTGGAACCCAGGGCCAACGGGGAAAATAAGCATTAGTGTCATCGCCTAATACCCTGCAGCGCCTTAGACCGCTGGCCACTTAGGAGCTTGCTATTTCTTCGTGTAGTGTAATCTGCTCAATTGTTCAAAGGATGGAAGACCGCTCGAGGTACAATGACATTGACCAATATGGCGTCGTGGTACGTGGAGGATTCCATTATAGAGTGTTTTGAAAAATATTCTTAAATTTCGCAAGGGAAAAATGAGAATATTCTTCTTGATTAAATCTATGCCGAAAGAAATTAATTTTTAGGTATGGGTAATCTCGAGCAACTCATAATCATATATTTTCCACCATATTTGGAAACACGCTATGTAACATATATCGTGATTTGTAACGTGAAATCCCCAATTTGGCTACAGTTTCCTACGGGCGGTCCCGGAAAGTGCGTAGTCTGTGGCACAGACTTGCGAACAAGATATTATATTAGTACTGCGCGAGCGAGTAACGTTATCTCCGGAAAACGAAGGGGGGTCTATGGAGATTTTTGAATCAGAGGGTCCGTTTACTATGTTTTGTTTGGAATTGTATCATAATTGGGTCTGAAACTATAGAAGCTTCCTAGCGAGAAAATTGAACGTTTGTGGGGGCTTCGGTGCTCGCCGCACGGAAAAGTAAGGCCCACGCAATCTACGGGCCGCATCACTTGTACTTACCGGACCGCCGTTCGCCGTCGTAACAGTTTCCAAAGCCAAGCTAATAGGTGCGCCCGTAGGCGCCCTAAAAAATCTCCAAAGTTTGAAAAAATTGGGGGCGCTCTTCAAAAAAATGTGCTAATATTGCTTTAATAAACAGAAAAAAAAATAAGTGAAAATAACGAATTGGGATACAGAGAGTTATTTTTGTTGTTTATGAAGTTTGTGTTGTATTTTATTATTTTGTACCACGTTTTTTTTACAAACTATATGCACTCCAGTGGTTAACAGTTTGATTTTTAAAATTTCACCCATTTGGTACTTATAATCTATGGTTGATCATTTTCATGTATTTCATAATTTCTTAAACTATTTCAGGCATGTAATCTTTGTCAGGTATTTCAAAAGGTTGTAACATACTTTTGTTCTCTTTGTTTGGCCTTAAACTATAGGAATTTGGATTTTTTGTTTCTAATTTATTTCAATCTTTAAAATTGTCTAACTGTATAATATTAACATTTTAAAGCCCTAGGATGAAATTTCCATTTACTCAGATGGAATTTAGCGACTTATAATTTCTTAAAAATGCGGCTAATTAATTCTTGTTTTCACTTTAAAGGTATCATGTAAATAAAGTTTGGTTATTGTTTAGGGGCTCGTGTTACAGAAAGATATCGTTAGAATTGTGAATGCAGTTTTTTTTTTACATGGCCTCGGATGTGTCAATCGAGTGATTAATATTGATTAATATTTTTGTTCCAATCTTTGTATTTTCCATATGATATGATATTTGATAAGCAAAACAAATTGGGCGGGGATGGGTGTCTATATTTAACACGTGTCATATAGGGTTTATTCACAAGTTTTAGGGGCAGGATGCAGAGGGTGTTGGTTACAAAAGGTAGGTAGGGTTGCTTAGGTTTAACATTCCCATATGACTATTCTGACGACTACAGAAATCAAAGCCACTATATGAACATTTATTCTTGTAAGTAGATATGGCAACAAAAAAGGTTTATCTCAGCTTCTTTGCCCGAAACCCTCAGCGTCGTTTTATTTGATTAGTCAAAAAAAGTCAGGTGTTACCTGGATTTTTCTCGTTATTTGACTTTTGGCCTCATTTTTTTAAAACTGGGATTTAAGACCCTGAAAAACATCAAATGCAAAATGCCATAAATCGCAATTTTAATTTTAAAAAAAAAAAAAAAAAATCCCCCCCCCCAAGGGGGGGGGCGGGGGGTTAAACTTTGCTTTGGTAGGGGACGTGCCTCCGAGAGTTGCAAATATGACCCAATCTATTACCAATTTTGGTGGGAAAAAGCTATAAGCTATACCGGAGATATAGAATTTTAGGCCAAAATTACTAAATATTCCATGTTCCTCAAAATGTCGACGTTATTAGAAAAGTTTGGCGTTCTGATTTTGGAAATTTGACTCATTTTCCAACAAATTTTTTATAACATTTTAAAAAAGGGGACCTATTCTATACTAATAATGGCATGAAAAAAGGGGTCCTTTCATATACCAGAAGGCTATAAATGAAGGCCCATATTGCGGCACGTCCCCGTATGGTATATGTTTAGTACCCTCCCCAACCATTTTGTCAAAAGGAACACTCATGCAATTCTCGACTGCAAATCTGTACCCTTGTACCAAGGTTGTCATCCTTGGCATACGCCGGGAATAGTAACATTTCAAAATTAAATCTGGTCCTGTATAACTCTCATTAGTCGGGTCGTTAAATCTAGTTTCCAAAGTGTACGATTCTGCAGTTAGCTTGATATGCTGGGCGTTATAAATGGATAAATATCGTTGGCTTTAATATATTTCCACAGGTATTAGCCTAAATCTATTCTTCCTGGCAAGTGCATCTGAAATTATGGTTGTAATCCAAGTGCATTCCCGTGGGAAATTGATGCATTAATTCAATCTTGCCCCGTATAAACTCGTGTATGAAGACATTCGTCTGTTCCGGTAAATAGTAATAACCAATGTGTGATTCGCGTTGGCTGGATGGTTGGATACACAACGTCTCTAATTTTCAAAAATTCCATTCCTCCTCGCAAGAGCCTTCGAAACTACGCTTTTCCTTGTATCCAGCATCAGAGGCGTAAGCCATCATCTGATGAGATGGGGGTCTGAGGAAAATGTATCGACCATAAAGCGTAGCGAGCGAATCGTCTCAGCGGCGTGGGGTCCAGGGGATCCCGCTTAAGGGCCCCGGCGGGGTCCATTGGCAAAAGCCCCGGCAGGGGTCCAGGGGAGATCCCCCGGAAGCTCTGGGTTTTTTCGTGTTTTTTTCAAAGGCCCAGAAGGCTATTTTATTTCAGCTTTTTTTTTAGCAAATGCAACATGCAAAGATATGTAATACCACTTTGAAACGGAAATAAATATCATAATTGGGACACCCATTTTTACGATAGTCAATCTTTAATATTTATTTGACTAATTTGCTCGTTCTAATTTTATGCAACGCGGCGTGGGGTCCAGGGGCCCGCTTAAGGGCCCCGGTGGGGTCCCGGGGCAAAGCCCCTGCGGGGGTTCCAGGGGTCAGAGCCCCCGGAAACTCTGGGGTTTTCGTGTTTTTCTAAGGCCCAGAAGGCCTATTTTTTCATCTTGTTTTTTTTAAAAAAAAGAGAGAAAGTAAAAAAGAGATGATATACCACCTGAATTCCTCTCAATGGATTATGACCACTGCCCTGTAAACGTACGTCGTTTTCAAGATTGAACGAAAACTCGCGAATCGCGCCAAACGTGTTTCGCATACGTACTGTATAGTCTCGCAAACGGTCGCAGTCACCGGCGATGCGATGCAGAGGGTGCTAGTTACGAGAGGCCTGCAGTGTCAGACCCATTCACCCCTTCCACCTCTCGATCCGTGCCGCGCCCTGTAGATTTGGGGGGGATTTATTTGATACCATTTTAACCGTAATACCTTAGGTGTTACAACGAAGTTTGGTCCAGTAGGTCCCTAATCGTGTTTTATTAAGTTAATTTAAAAAAAAGGGGTCTTTTTTTGGCTCCTTTCCCCTTTTTCCCTCTTTTTTCTCTTTCTTTTTCTCTTTTCCCTTTCCCTCCTCTTTTTTAAATTTAACGGGGGGTGCAGCCCCCCTGCGCCCCCCTGGCTACGCGCCTGATCATGTTCACTGAATGGGTACCTGAGACATCACAACACGCACATTGCATGTACAAGAACTACAATATTTAATACTGTCATTCCCTTGATGTACTCAATGTTTCCGACTCTAAAAAGAGATCGATAATTAATCTTATCATAAAATAGCTTTCAAACTCTTTCGAGACTCTCATGGATGATAAATATGCAAAAGTTCGATTCACAGGTTATTCAAATGTTGATGGGTTTACGGACACAAGTCTTTCCTTAGAGTGAATGTGGACCGGGCAGCCCAGAAATCTAGAAAAGCGGCTCCTGGTCCCCTTATTTTTTTTAAGGGGACCGGGAGCCGTTTTGTTTGTACCGGGAGTTATTTTTTAACAAATTCTTAATTACGGTCGAAGTACAATGGGGAAGTATCAAAAATAAAGTCCCGAAATCGACAGATAATTACGCGGCATCGTAACAGTTTTCCGCCCCACGAGAATGATTTCAGTGCTTAAATATAGACATCAAATCCCTGCTAAAAACGAAGAAATTCATTACATGAGTCGTGTTACGAAAGTTCCCAAAGAATTGCAAAATTTTTGGAAGCTGGAAGGAAATGACCGACCAAGCTACAATTTCACTTCCGGGTTTGAAAAGGCGTTTCCAGATATGAGTCACACACAGTGTTTTTAATTTAAAATTTGTTTGGGAGATTAGAAAAAACTCCGTACGTGTTATTTATTTTTTCTGTTCTTACCAGTTTTATTCCTCTGCTTGACGCAGAGGGCGGATCTTGCGGGAGTGGGCATGTCCGTAGTGTGGGTGTGGGTGTGATGTGGTGGACTGTATGTTAGTATGCGTGTATGTAGGTATGGTATGTATGATGTATGTATGTATGTTGTATGTGAGATACATTTGTGGGGTATTTTCTGGTATAAGAACCTTGGGGAGTATTTTACATGTGGGTGTATGTTTTTCTTGACATTGTGGAGTTTTTCTACTAGAGTTACTATGTTACGATCTGTCCTATAACGGAATAAACTGTAATCTAGTTATTGAGGTTTATCCGTAAAAGAGTAGAAAAGACGATTTTCTATTTAGAACTATATAGGCCTGCGGCAATCCTCTGGTACAGAAAAGTGAGAAAACTCTAAAAAAATGAAAAAACGTACCGGATTTCATAGCTCTCCCCCTGGCCCCCTTACTAAAACGCTGAGCCGGTCTGAAGACAGTGTTAGAAAATCTTCGCACTCTGGATGTCTGCAGAGATACACAACAGCGAAGCGGCAACCCTTATTTTTGGGATGCCGCTGATTGGTGGTCGCGGTCGGTGAGGCAAATCGGGTTGCGGCTTGGGAAAGTCTGAGAATCAACTTCGACGGATTGGGGCACGACGAACTAAAGATAGGGAGATAGAGCTGACGGACTTTAATATTGACGAAGATGTGTAATTACTTACGATGGGGAATATTGGATCGATGGATGATGCTGCAGTGCATGGAAGTGGGACTGGACGATCAACGATATGTCACAGAAAATAATTTGAGCGAAATCTTTAATTGAACTTGCAGTTATTGTGGTGAATGAGTTTTCAGCAGCATTCGTGGGATGTGATATTATGAAGAAAGACTAGTGAAACTAGCATTATAGAGCAAACTTCAACGTAGGAATGCCCAGTAAAAGATTTGTTCTTCGACAATCTCCAAATAATGTCAAATTGAGATGTGTGTGTGTTGGAACATTGAGCTGTTTACAACGACAGGCTCTGCGACAAGAGACTTACGCAACATGGCTAACTACTAATCGCTGTAATGTGCACAAATTAGGATTTACTCTGGAAATCGCAAATAGCTGGCCAGATCAGGTAATACGGTATAATTTGTTTAGTGTGAAAGAGCTCAGTTTTTGCTATGTGTAGTTTATACCGATCAGCGAGTGGCGACGAGCGTGGACAAGACAGAAGACACAAGGCACAAGAACTAGACCTGAACCTGACTTTTGGTAATTTGTTTGATTTTGTGATGTTAAATTGCTACGTAATAGTGTTGTTTTGATCAATGTTGCTTGCTGTAGTGAGAAGGGTTGGATTGAGATGGAGGATTTTGTTCTTATGGGATGGCTAGTGCATTTGACACAATCAAATTGGACAAGACTTGGTGGAGTTAAATTTGAATGATAAACCCATGTTGGGATTAGAATTCGTCAGAGACTTTTAAATTGCGAGCTTGGAAGGTGATAAAATTTACGCAACTGGCAGCAGGCAGCCACGCTCTGCACATGTCATTCCTTTCGCAAATTTGTCGGGGAGGTTGTATTTGGTGAGGTGATGAGGGCAGGTCGCAGGACTGAGTTTTTGTTTGGTAAGCATTCCAAAAATTTTTGGGGGAGGGGTGAATTGTGTCAAATATGGGAAAAGGAGACAAAATTGTGGATATGAAAGTAAACAGGCGTGTTTAACTTGGTGTAAAAATTGTGGGAAATATGATTATTTGCAAGTAATTGGTGCCATAGATTGACACTGTACATGTACATGGCAGATATGTAATTTCTGCACAGCCCATGTAAAAACTTATGGAGAATATAAAAAAATTTAGGTTTTTCTAAAATGTGTGTAGTACAGGAGAAGCATGGTCTGCTAGCTTTTGAAGTCTTTTGGTCATAATGTGATGTGAAGGCAGTTGTAGTATACACTACTGTATTTGTGCAATCAATTTGTTTTGAGTGATAGGCTGTAAATTGAGCGTAAAATTAGCCCCTTTATCCCCTTCTTTTCCTTTCCTGCGCTCAAAAAATGGTTTTTTTGGTAAAATACGCTCATGTGTGAGGTACATTCATTAAATTGTCCTAGTTGATATAGTAAGAAGGTTGGGTCATTTAAAGTCATTTATACACAGGTATAGGGAGCCATCTTGTGTAAAAAATTTGGGAGTTGGTTAATTGTCAAATGAGAATCTCCAGTTGTGGTCGGCCATGAGGTTGTAAATTGGTATACAAAATTGTTGTGAACATTAATGACCGAGATATCATGTAGGTTTTGCAAATGTTGTGTACATGTACCATGAACATGTTTGTATTTGCAGTTTTGCTGTTGCCTTGGTGGCAGCGGGCGGATCCAGGATTTCTCAATAGAGGGGGCGCCAAATTTCAGGGCGCCCACAAACAGGGGGGGGGGAGGACATATAATGTTCGATACTTAAATTGGATTTAGCGATTGCGGCCTTCACGCAAGTCAATGGGCCAAGACCGGAAATTTCAGGGCTTTTGCCTGATGAATTGCGACATTTGTTCTGCTCGTGACACCAAAGTAATTTGGTATGAGAGGGAAGATAAGCAACTTTTTAAGTACAAAATTAGGCGAACCAAATGGGTCCCCGAGAGGATTTATGTATAAAAGCCTTGATTTTTCCAGTTTCGCGGGGTTTTCAAAAATCCCAAAACGGTCTGGATTCATTTTGAATTTATCAGTTTCAACGACTCTTACACCAACCAATTGAAGCCCACACTCAATGAGTAAAGCATAACGAAAGCCATCTACCGAAGTTGTTACAGAGCGTGATACAAGAAGTAAACAGGACGAGAGTCAGCGGCGACTGGCTGTGAGTATTTATGCACAAAAATGTCAAAATTCGATAGTTGAGTGCTAGTTTTATGTCTTGTCTTTTGCTTTGATTTTCCTAGATGCTGTATTGAGTTCTCGTCAAAAGGCCCGGCAGTATGGTAAGAAGGGTATGAGCAATCAAACACCACCGTTATGTGTTGCATGGCCTGGCCAGGATTCAGTCGCCGTCGGTCGCGGTTGTTGAATTCTTCATGTATTACAGTACAAGCTTTACAAGTCAACTGGCGTGAATACCATGGATAGGAGTGACTTGAGAGGTGAGCTTCCAAAAAGAACATGCACAATGTGCATATAAATGAAATTTTCACATACACACCGAGAAAAAACCACAATCCATTGTGCATGTGTGGCAAGTGGTTAAATTGCCAGTAGAAGTCTTGTTCACATGGCCATGACTTAATTGGTTTGTTTACATGCATATATTCTTAAAAAAAGTGTAAATTATGAGTGAAACAATACTGAAAAAAACATCACATTTATACTCCCGTCATACATGGACGGGTCGTGAGGTCCCTCAAAAACCACCCAAACCGGACAAATAATTTCCCGTCAATATTTTTCGTCATAAAGTATGCAGGCGAGGGTTTTAGAACATTCTCAAAAATCCCCAAAAATCCAACTTTGGGGAAAAAATATTATAAAGCATTTAAAAAAAAAGTGGGGTTTTGGGATTAAATGGGATTTCGCTTGCCGCTATTCGGGATGCACGCGTGGAAAATGCGCTTGCGTTGGCGAGGTGCGTGTTAATTTATTTCCTCATTTCGCGGCATGGCATTTGCGCGAAAGGTCTGGGTATTGCAAAAGCGTAAGGCGCAGTTTGCGAATGGTAGCATTTGAAAAACATACAGTGTAGAGAAAGTCAACTGTTATATTTGAGATGTGATTGTTTCATCTTTTTTTGTATTATAATAGGCATATATCATGTTGCGTTTTGTTTGTTCTAGGCTTGGATCATTCTTTGATTTTGCGACTTTTAAAGATTCATTGTTCAAATAGGTTTGGCATAAAGTCCTACAATCTTATAACAGAAAGGTGAACATTTTTGTCAATATAGGGTTTCATTGGAAAGAACTTATGTCTGCAGAACCTTGAAGGGTTGAAGCGTTCTTTAGGCCTAAGTGGTTGGTTTACAGTAAAACAGTGCTCTACAAAAGAACACAAGTTCTTGGCTACAGAACCTGATTGTTTGTGTACTTTTCTGCACAGGCCTAGCTTCTCTCAGCCCCGATAAGCGTCCGATAGAGAGTAGAACCCTCCCTGCCCCGGCCAATTTCGATCCTAGGTCTATCCCTAGAATAAACATATTAACCCTAAAATCATCCTACCGCGGTTCTAGCGGCCATATCATATACAGAGGGTGCTAGAAAACTTGCAACTTTATTGACGGAGATATATTCCACTTAAATCAGAATGGAGCTGTGTTTGCGCTTAATGAACTTTCTTGAATTTTCTCCGGTTATTGACGGTTCGTTTTTTTTCCGGGTCCTCTCGATTTTCCGAAGGTTCTTTATTCCAAATGTTCGTTAATCGAAGGTTCGTTTTTCCGAGCACACGTTTGATAGTCATTTCCGAATCCTAAAATAAGGTTCGCTATCGAATTTAAAACCAGGGTTCGCATGTCCAATTTTAAAAAAGGTTCGTTATTCCGAACTCTTAAAAAAGTTCGTTTATATAGCATTAAGCGAAAGGTGTTAGTATTCAGAAAAACAGAGTTGTTGTTCTTTATTTCCGTATATTTCAGCATAAAAAATCGCATTCCGATGTTTAAGAAAACAATTGATTGACCAAAGCAGACAATTATGATAAGATCAAGCCTAGTTTTAAGAATTAGGTTAGGCCAAACAATATTGATTGGGCCATCGCACCAAAGAAAAACGTGGTTTCAGAATAAGCACTTAATGTATCGCTATTCCGAAACAGACGGTAGCCAGCCGTGGTTACAGGGGGCATTTCTCTGTAGGTGCAACAAATGTCCGTAACAGGCAAAAAATTCCCGGTCGCACAGTAAAAGAGCAAGAAAAGGGCTGATTTACATGAAACCTTCGTCTTTTATTTCCCGATTTCCTCTCATTTTTTTTCAGAGGGGGTCCAGTCCCTGACCCCACTCTGCCCCCACCTGGCTACGCCACTGTTCCGAAACCAAATAATGTGTTCGAATCCGATTCTCAGAAGAGGTTCATTGTTTCGCGATATTTTGTTTGATAAGCTCAAGTTTTAGTTATGGTCAGGATTAGGGGTTTCAGTAGTTTGTTTAGGGTTAGGGTAGTACCCGGTTAGAGTTTGTCTAAACAATTGATTGGTGTCACCACCACCAAAAACAAAAAACTTAGTGGTGTGAAGTTTTGTTTTTAATTTTTTTCAAAAGAAACAATTCCACATAAAAAAAATACTGGAAATTAATTATAAAGTATCCATATAATCATCATGTGTACTTTACCGACCCCCTTCCCCAAACACCTTTCCATCTCTATTCATACCGCTTTCCCCCCCTCCACTCCCCCCCAATCCTTACTCCTCCCCCTCTCGCAACTTCCGTCTTCTTTTCTACTCCACTTTATCATTGCCACGCCCCCGACTGTCTAATCCATGGACAACCCACGAACCACCTATAATCCTCACCCTATCGCCGTCCTCTACCCTCCCTTCTTATATTTTCCAACTACTTTCAATGACCTATATGTTCATTAGTTCACCGTAATCAACCCCCTCATTTCATATCCCCTCGCTCTTCACATCTAACTACTATATCCGCCTTGCCCTACATTCCATCCTCTCAGTTCACAAACATCCAGACTTACTCCCTCTATCTCCCCCCCCCCCAACGCACTTCACCAACTTCCCGTGTTAATCTGTCCCAACCTCACCTCCTATTTTTCTACTCCCTTCCCCACATCCTCTCATTCTTCATATTCTCCACGTTCATCCCCTCTCTTTTTTGTTCCCTTGGCGTTTTTACTACTTCTATCACCTTCACACACTCAATACTCCAACAGAAGCTCAACCAATCAACAACACACAGACATGGCTCCATTTCTCTATACTCTTTAAGCCCTTCATGTCCCTACTATTACCTTCCACTCTTCTTTATTATAATTCCTACCAACCCCTCCACTTACAAATACCGCACAAAGCCGTTTACTCATGACGCTCCATCTAATCACCCCCGTGTTAAACTTCCATACAATTGCAGACCCTTTCGGTCATACTCTACCCCTTTTCTTCTTCGCTAACCGAATCCGCCCCATATTCCTTCTTCCCCTATGCAACTTCTTCACTCCCCATCTCTTTTCTTCGTCCACCCTGCTTGAACTCACTCCGGCCCCCTATTCTTTCCCATGTACATTCTCCTTTACCCCCTATCTTTCTTTTTCTCACCTATTTCCTACTCTCCACAGTTCACCTCATCTTTCTCACTCTTTCCTCTTCTGCTAATCTCTTTTCTTAATACTATGCCCTTTTCCAGCCACTCCCTCGCTCATACCCATATCTCGACCGTACTACTTACAACCTACGCGGGATGTTATCTCCTTTCTCCATTCCCCCCTCACTCCGTAGATCCTCCAACATCCATACACCCTTTCACGCTTTAGTTTCATGCTTTATATCGTTCTTGTAACTTATGACGGCAACTCTTCGGTATATCACACCTTTCTTCATTGTTACTCCTACTAGATTGCTTACCAACCTCCTTGCGCAACACCCTCAGACTACATCCCCACCACCCACCTTTTATTCTCTTTCTATCTCTTACACCTCATCTCCCCTACTCCTCACCCCTCAATTGCTCTCGTACCCCTCCCAATACGCATCCACACCCCTCGAATTTTTTTATCCCTTTCTCAAATCCCATATTCCATTCTTAAGTCACTACTAACCATCTTTAAAACTAAACCTCCACCTTGTTTCTTCTTCTCCTTCACCGTCGGATCCTCTAACTCTTTCTCTCTTCTCCTCTCGCGGTTACTCTCTTATTCCTCCACACCCATCTCCTTCCTAGTTCGCTCCTTCTCAACTTCATTCCTCATCCTCCCATAATCCCTAACGACTCCCTCTCTTCATTACGCAAGATTTCCTACGCTCTTCCATCCATTTCTCAGACCATTCGTTCCCCCCTATTCCTATCCCGCTAGCGTATGTCCGCCCTCTACCTCACACCCTAGTCATTCTCCCTCTCACTTCAATCCAACCTCCATTGATATAAACTTATTCAATGTCACCTACAATCTTTTCCACCCCTTCTTTCTCCAGTCGCCTGTACTTTCATCTAGTAGTTCCCCCCAATCCTAACTCCTCATCCTTAGAGCAAGCCCCTAACTCTTCCTATATATCTTTCACCAATCAGTCCAACTGTCTCCCACTGCTACACCATTCTTATATCCACCCCTAACCCCTTATGTTCCACATTCCCTTACCCCATATCCTTTACTCATCAGTCTTACATATATCTCCATAATAACTCATACAAGCTACCTCCTTATGTTCAATGTGAAAGAACAAAAGCGAACACCTATTGAAATTCGAAAACGAACACGGCATTTGGTTCAGAGTAGTGACAAGTGTTAACGCTTGTAACCACTCTAAGATGTAGTAAACTTTTCGCTATTTGAAAGAGTGAAAATCACTCTATACATTTCCACTCATTTGCCTGTTTTCTTTCGTTCAAATGAAGTTGTCCTTCGTTTATCTCCTCAACGAGGTATGAAAATTCACTCTTTTGGAGTGAATTTTTAGTAGAAAATTTGCTCTTTTAAAGCAAAAAAAAAAAAAAAAAACTCATCTTGGAATGGCATGCCAGAAAAAAATGCCCCCACCCCCATAGAGGGCAAAAAATTTTTGTTCACAAATATCTGAATTTCCTGGCTACCTTCCATGAAACTGGATTCCAGACAGAAGCTACTGCGCAAATTACCAGGACCATTTCCAGGACACTACCTTCCGGAAATTCCAGGAATTCCTAGACACAAATGTAAAAAAACTTGGAACTCCCAGAGGATTATGGTATAGGGGTATAGAAAGTGTTGAAAAATTTGATTTGGCCGGAATTTTCCTCTGAAATCGTAAAAACACTGGTATTCCGTCAACCCTCTATCCTGAAATGGCTGAATTCCCACCCCATATTAGACATTAAATTGGAATTTCCAGCTTTCAAAAGTGACAAATAGTCTGGAATTCCGGCGCCCTCTATGCCGGGGGGGGGGCATGTTTGTCTGGAATAGCCCAATGGTTAAGCCATTTCCAGGTGTTTTTTCTCATTACATTGATGAGACGATAAGGGCCGTATTTGAATCATAAACCTGTTTAAACCCCTAATTTTGCATAAGCCACAGGACCCTTTAAAATGTCACCCTGTTTTACATTTCACATATAGAGCATCAAATACAGAACTGTGTTCAATGATATTGGTAACCACGGCTAAAACTATGACAAAATGGATCAAATGATTAAACTCCAATGGGTTAGAGTTAAGAACTTACAAGCTCATGTTATCACTCAATTGAAAGCAAACCTTCATCTCAACATATCCTTGCCAATAGTTCTATGTTTTCCAAGAAAAGTCTATGAAGCAAACCTACCAAAACGTATAGTTGAAGCCTGTATCGTGCAGATTATTTAACTTCATTTATCCTATTAATTTCTTCTAATTAACACCATACTGTCAAAGAGCTTGTTTACCGGAACTTTGAACAAAAGCAGCATATCTCAAGTACCTCTGTGAATCAGCCATTCCCTGGTGGTGCCATCAAATTCATCAAACCTAGTACCTGAGATACGATTTGTGGTCTGTGAAGGGGGAGCCTGCCGTGATGATATCCTGTCAGCTGTCTCGCAGGCTCTTCTGCACCGCACTCGCTGACTGGACTTATTCGTTAATGGCGGACAAATAGTAACATTGAGCTCGTGAAGCACGCGGGACAATCTACGCGCATTCCATATATGGTATAAACACGCGCGCAATTAAGTAAGCGTAATCAACGCTCGCAAGTTGCGTATTATCCGCAGCCGCTAATCAATAAAGAATTTTGCTCTAAAAGCTACTCACGAAAACAGAAAGAGTTCGACTTTTAAACACCATAAAAAATTTCCCCAAAGGGAGATTCAGGATTTTTACAGGGTTAAAAGAAGAGGATTTTTTTCTGCCTCCGAATGATATCAAAACATTGGACGGGAATATTTTTCCGGGTTCTCCTCGCTAACCGGACCGGATATAATTTCCTTTTCCCGCCTCAAGACCTACGCAGCATTCCCACCGACAGAAACCTCATGACAACGCGACTTAAATACACAGTCTGCGCGTATACGCAGCAACTATCGCGCGCGTATGTCGACGCCTATTTCAGAAAAGGAATGGATTGATGGGGATTATAGTAGTGAGTTAGCTAAGTCCAATTGACTGGCTCAATTCATTAAATGAATCGGGAAAAAGTGGTTCTGTGCATTGAGAATTCATGATAAATCATGTCAACAAACGTCAGCACACTGCCATTGTTGCGGGTTGTTTAACAAAGGTGTGAAATGGCGTGCTTTACAACTTGTTTGTCCTATGTGTTTCGCCATCCTTTAACTTACGGATATGAATTTTGGTATGGTGTAGAACTCCGCACGTCGAGGTTTGTGGTCCAACAATTTTCGAACCTTCAATCTTTCATCATACCCTACCCTCCCTATCTGGGGTCAAATGGGGTCATTATCGGTTAACCTGGCCATGCTTTAACGTATGGATATGAATTTGATATTCGTGGTAGAGCTTCGTGTACGAGGTTTATTGGCCCATTTTCGAGGGGTCGTTTTGGGTCACAAGGTAATCCAAGGTTGTCGTTTATGGGTAACTTGGCCGTGCTTGACGTATGAATGTAGTAATGGTGGTAGAGCTTCGGTACGAGTTTGTGGTAATGTTTCAAGGGGTCATTTTGGGCTCAATTGGTAATCAGGGGTCATTATTTGGGTAATACTTGGCCATACTTTTATGAATGGATATGAGATTTGGTATGGGGTAGAGTTTGCCGTATCGATTTTTGTGGTCATGTTTTGAGGGGTCATTTGGGGTCAAAGGTCATTCAAGGGTGTTATCGGGTACCTTAAAGTTTAAAAGTTGAAAAGTTGAACTGCCGGCTGTCACGTATGAATTTGGTTGTGGTAGAGCGCTCCCAAGTTTCAAAATTTAAATTTTGGACAGTAGTGTTTGTAATGTCTAGCAAACTATACCTGCCGATTGGTAATGCTCAAACAGTGCCGTTATTGTTATAAAATAGAAGCGATTTGTGTATAGAATCCTGGCATATCCAATGTATCGTTACGGGCTGGAGTGGAAATGCCAAATTGCTGTCCCACCATGGTGAAATAGTACCACCTCATCAATATGACCTCTAGCTTGATTTCCTGAACCAACTCTCCGAAACAACTAATGGATAAGCATGTAGACACGTACATGGCGCTAATCCTACTATTTCATATTGAAAGGACTTTTCCAGCAACCATGATAATAATTATCCTAATTAACAAAATTCCTTCTTTTGCAGATACATAGACCAAGTGCCAGCTTTACCATTCACATGATTAGCCAATTACAATGCAACTGTGCAAAACACTCTCAGAATGGGGGTTGCCCTTCAAAATGTGCTGGTATTGCTTTAAGTTTCCGTAATAACTAAATTATCCAATTTGGTCCTATTAGGTTGCTTTTGTCTCATAATCACTTGTACATGTCGCGTATGTTAGGACACCTGAACTTATCGCAGACATGCAAAGAATTTTATTTTTGATGATTTTGTTATATAATTTTCAGATTTAGCGAATCACCGATAGTGTCTTTAAGTTAAATATTTTTTTAATGGAGCTGGTAATTTTTGGATTCTTGAGTACAGTCAAAGGTGGACCCAAAACCCATAATGTTTTGCCCCTTGTTGGTAATGATAAGTCTTACAAAAATGCTTAAAAACAACACACAAAAACAAAATAAATGGGTAGCAATAATTTTGATATATAGTCTATGGGGTCTTGGATCGGTGTCACTCTTCATTTCACATAGCAAAATCGTACTCGTCGCGGCCCTGGTACAGCACATCCGCAGTCTATCTTGGTTTTTTCATATTCCTATAAACTGCCGGCTATGCTCACTAATTTGGCTTTTTTATATTGCTTTCTATAGTGTTGTAACAGTGTAATAGTTGCCATGATTATATTTTGATCAGCGGTCTAGCCATATAATTGGTCTTTTTGAAGGCCGGCATTAGAACGTGTTCGCTGACCTTGACCTGCTGAACGCAGCTCTGATCCTTTGTAATAGCACTTCTTGTAGAAGGCCTAATCTGTAATTTGTATTTTGTATTATCTATCTGTAATTTGTATTTAAAGAACATGTAATTTAATTCTTTTCTAGTGTTTTCTGTATGTAGTTTGGGATATAATCATGAGATTCATTAGCACAGAGAGAAAATCGGGTAGGGAAGCACATGAAACGTAGAATCCTGCCAGTAGTCCAAAACATTCAACAGGGATGATCGTAACCTTACCATTCACATCCAGGGCTAACATTGATAATTTAATCCACATATCTACCATCCAGGACCCCGACAGCACTCAGCTTGTCAGACATTCTAAAAACCAAAAGGTTCCCATCATGGGGGGGGACTGGGAAGTCAACACGGAACTCCAAGCAAACATCCGTGACATTCCTAAACATAATGAACAATATTCTATCAAACATCCGTCTATGGAATGCCCGTTATGTCCGTAAAAGGACGGTTCTATTTATGATGACATATATTGAGATGATGTGGGACATTTTCACGTTGTGGCATAATGAACCTGGTTGGATGAAGGATCCTGTGGTCATTGCGGCAGATGCTCGCGAGGCGATTATTTCCTTCCCTGCACTTTCCCAGGAAGTCTGATGACCATGGTGTAATTGAGGAAATCCACAAAACTTGCACCTAAACATTCAAAAGAAATCCCACAGGCATTAACACACATTCTTTTGAGCATGCTTGTTGGGTAATAAATAAAACTAGTGCTAGACTAATACCTGTGTACTTCACACCACCTTCAGGGAAATGGTCTCAAAATAAGTAAATTCTTAATGAGTTTGATACTTTTCCATTAATGAGATGCTCTTGTTCCGCTAAAACGATACTGCTGGGTAATTTCAACAACGTGCATGTCGCTTCCAGCAAAACTGAGTCCATTCATTTTTTGGAGATTCTGACTGCTAATGGGTTTTCATCAACATATCCATGGCTCTACCCATAAAGATGGTACACCTCTGGCCTGATCATATCTCGTCTTGAAGATGGATTAGTGGCGGTGGGGCCCTTTTGCCTGGCGCTAGGGCTCTGATCATCGTTTGATTAATGGTACGATTAGCAGCCAGGAATCACCACTCATGAGAACTTTGTGCACCATCAGAACATTAAAAGCATATTGACAAGGACTCTTCTCAAAATGACATTTCATCCATGATGGCAGTCTTGACCTTGGATGGCTCAGTGATGAGGTGCTTGTAAATTGAGGAGGTCTTGTAATTAGTGTAATCGATTCCCATGCACCTCCTCAACAGGTTCCCGCATTATTAGACCACGATCACCCTTGGTTAATAAAGATATTGATGAGGCCAGACGCACGAACGTAGACGTTAGAGAGAAAACATGGGTAATAAGAACTAGAAATAGTGTAGATATGATGCATACCAATGTACAATAGCAGTGATGGTTAACTCATCACATGCTAAGGAGGTTTATTACAGAGAAAACTTAGAAACCAGAGAACACAAAACCATGTTTGTACTCTGAATTAAGCTCTGAACCCCAAAACAAAAAACTCCTAAAAAATTCAGCTAACGAACTAAGTAGCTCATTGCCAGTTTTTCAGCGACAAGTATACAAAATCAGACGGGACTTGATAATTATACAGGTCTATCGCATGAATGATCAAAGTGGGACAATACTTGATGAGACCGTTACAATGCATGAGTTTAATCCAGTCACTGTTGAAGAGGTGACACCCACGGGATATGTCAACTCCATCAAAAACATGTTCTAGACACTAGTCCTTTGGTGTTACTAAGGGCCTGTTGACACTCTGGCTGAGCCATTAACAACTGATCATAACAAGTTCTATCCGCCCTGGTGTTTTCCCAGCTAAGCTCCCAGCTGCTGTGACACCATCTCCAAAAAGCCTTCCTAGACCAAGAGGTGCTCAAAAACTATCGCCCTGTGTCAAATATTTGCTGCGTGTCTAAGTTATTAATGGAGAAAAATAGTGAGTGCCAGATAAAGGATATATTGTCTCAAATGACTTAAATGAGAAGTTTCAGTCAGCCTTACAAAGAACGACACAGCACTGGAAAAACTGCACTTCTGCGTGTCAAGACGATATCTCAAGCAATTCTACAAAAGTAAGGCCCAAAAGGGGTGCTATTGTGCTGCTAGATCTGTATTGCCCAGCTTTTGTATACCTGTTGATCATGCCATTTTTTGGATAGGTTACGTGATACTTTCAAAAATCAAGGTACTGCCTTACTTACAGTGGATTCGGTCGTACCTGCAGAACGATCATTTTCGGGTGGCGCGGCATGGGGATGCAATTTCAAACAAGCATCCATATCCGTTCGGTCTTCCTCAGGGTTCAGTGGTCGGGCCTCTCTTTTTCATTAATGTACACATACTGTATCGCATCAATCATCCGGAGGCACAATATTGCTTACCAAATGTATGCTGATGAGTGTACAGCTATATTGACATTTGATCCTACAACTGTTGGTGATGGCCAAAAGTGCTGTCAAAAGATCTCTCTTTGTATGATGAAATCGTGAGTGATTGCGCCTGTAACCAAACCAAAAAAATTGAATGATGCAAAAAGACAGAATTTTTGTATCGCAATGTTAATCCTATTACACCACAAATCGCTCAAAGATATTACATCAGCGTCGGGACAGTGGATGTTCCCCAGTTCTCGGCAATTAGAAACCTTGGTGCTGTATTGCAGACAAGTCTCTGACTGAACATGTAAAGGCCATCATTAAGTCTGGAACTTGCACTTCGACAATAATTACGATCGCGCTTATCACATGAGAGTGTCATCCATCTCGTCCGTTCACTGTTTTTATCTCGCATTGACTATGCCAATTCACTGTTGTATGGAATGTCGGCCAGAGGATCCATCCCCACCCTACCACCCCCTACGGCCACCCATCACCTCTTCCTCTATCCACACCCCTTCCGGAACCAACTCACCTCCTGCCTTCCCTACTCACTCTCACAGCCACACTTAATCCCTCGTTAACCAACATCAATCGCATGATTACTTCCACCTGGACCCGTCTTCTCCATCCCTTTTTCCAATTCCTTCATGTGTGTCTCTTATTCTTCCTTACTAAATCCTCATCACACTATCCCATTTCTACCCCACCCGCGCAATCGTCAACACCCTTGCAAGCTCCCTCGTATTTCTCCCCAGCTACCAACTTACGCATCCATTCTCCTTTACCACACTACCACTCCAAGTATTTTCACACGACTCCCATAGTTCCAAATTTACCCATTATTTTTTTATCTGCGTTGTACATCCAAGCCCGGCGCAACCCACTCAACTTTCTTCCCCCCCTCGCATGCCTCTTACTTACCACGTTCTCCCCCCAATGTCACACCAAACCCCTCGTTATCCCAATCCTTTCACCTACTCCCCCCTTTCCACCAAATTCCCCACCTTTTCGACCTCGCTAATACGCACACCCCCAACTACTACCCCCCCCCCCTTATACTCCAACTTTCATGCTCGCCCACGGAGATTCCTTCCCCACCCTCCATTTTTCTGTCAGCTTAGCCTTTCCCATCACCTCTACCCTCCAGCCACCCTCAGTCATTACTCATTCGCGTTTCTTCCCCCCTCGAGTGACCCCTTACCCTCAAATCTATCTTCTTCCCACCCCCCTCACACTCCCCACTCCACTACCCCCCCTTCTCTCCACCCTTCTATCACTCCCACCTACCTATACACCCCCACTACATCTGTCCACACACCGTCCTTTCTCCATTTCCCTGCGTTCCTCCATCACCGTTCCGCCGTTTCCCAACCTATCCATCACCGTATCCCTACCATTTTTTCACCATTCTATGACATCAGACTGTACAAGCTCGATAGCTATAACTCATCTCCTCAACACCTACCCACCCCCATCCATCCTACATTGATACGACTCTATAACGAATCGTCTCGGCGGACTTATGCTTAAAGCTACTCTCTCCACCTCCGACGACTGTATCCCAGCGCTCTCTTTCGTTCTCGTCGCACTCCTGCTGCCTAGTTCCCATCACGCCCACCCCCCTCGATTGACGGGGCAACCAACCATCTCCTCACCCATTACTTCTCTCATTTTTGCTTCCTCCCCCTTGCTGATACATACCAGCTTTTAACCTCACACCGATCCATTCCCTCGTGTCCCTCTATAAACTTCGCCTGCCAGTCCTCCCCTCTCAATACGCCTTGCTCCACCAAAACACCTCCGCTCTCAAACGCCCCCGTCTTCCCGTCGTTCTCATACCCCCTTCCAATCTCCCTTCCTCTCTACCTGGCGCCACACAACTCCCCCTCTACTACCCTCAGATCATAACTTTCTTCCACCCTACCGCGTTACTTCTAAACACCCAATTTCACTCTGCTCTTATTATCTTTCATTACATGACTTTTAACCCTCCTCTTTCTTCCCCACCCCGTACACATAACCCCTACCCCATCACTTTTTTTATTAGGACACTCCCTTGTCTTCTACCTCCCCTCCTCCAAAATCTCCTGTTTTAACTATGTTCCACCTCTACCTACAAACCAATTTTTTTACCTCCCACTCATCCTTCTTCCTCCTTCTTTCTACACCTATACCCCCCTTTCTAACCTTCCTTACCCCACCAGCAAGCACCAAACCCTACCCCACCCCGCCCATATCCCTCACCCATTCCTACTCCTCTCCTTCGATATACTTCTGTACATCCCCCATTCAGCAGGTTCCAATCAATTCCACTCCTCCTTTTATCGTACGCCAAACCACTAACCGATTCCTTGACAACCCGTCTCACCTCTATCCTATGGCTCGCCATCGTATCCTTATCTTCCTCCTCTTCGCACTCCCCCCCGTTACTTAGACCCATCGTCTCTACGCTCCGATTACGTCCCGTCCCATCCCTTTTCCACCTCACTTAAATTCTCTTCCTACTCCCCTGCCCTTAACTCACTATTGTCCCGCTGCCACTCCACTATAACTCTTGCTTTTTATTTAGAATCATTGATCCCATTTTCTCCATCATATAATTCACTGCCCACAGCACATTACTCTTTCTTTAGCTTCATTCATTACGGGCCTCCTTACTATGGCCCTTCAACCGCCGTACACACACCCAATCTCTCTACCCTTTACGCAACTCCTCCACAACTTCCCTCATCTTATCTTACCCGATACTTTTCACTCTTATTCCCCTCTTACCCACATTTTTCTCTTAAGCAGTCCTCGCTCTCCCACGCGCCACCACATTCCCCCTCTCCCTTCTCTTAACCCTTCTCCATCTCTGTCCATCCCATTGCATACAATACTTACGTACAAGACTCGTCTCATCCACTTCTTTCCTTTCTTCTTCCTCTCCATCCCTCCTCTCCATATCCCTTCTCTATTATATCTTTTTATCTTACATCCTCATACCCCTATCATTCCTATCTGTTTTTAATCAATTTCCAGCTCTCCTCCCATGCCCTTTTCTCACCTCCTCTTAAGCCCTTCCATTAATGCCACTTACTAGAACAAGAGGGAGAGATGTGAAAGTGGGAAGGATAGGGTGGTGATACTGTGTAGCGACGAGTTCTGGATTTAGATAACTAGGGGGGCCTATGGGAGATGGGCATAAGGGTTTTGCTCCAGGAACTCCTACCTCCTAAAGGAGGAGAGATGATTTCTTGTAGGCTGGATTGATATTTCTCTTCAAATTGAACAGAACGATTTGATCTTAGCCACCTAACGTTTACGTAGGGTGGTTTCTTTGGAACACACAAGTTTTACAAAAGAAAGAAAACCCAGAACAAACCTTGTTGGGGGAACAGGGAAGCAAAGAAAGAAAGGACACGAAGTAATACCAATAAAGAAAAATAAGGAAATAGTAAAAGAAAAGAAAGAAACTTAGCAAAGAAAAGAAAGGAAAGAAAGAAAGAAAAGAAAGAATAAAGAAAAGAAATGCTAGAAAGAAAAAAGAAGAAAGAACGCAAGAAAGAAGAAAGAAAGAGATAAAGAGAGAGAAAGGAAAGAAGATCATCCCTCCCTCCTACCTCCCTCACTCCCTTCCCATTCCCGCCCTCCTCCCTCCCTACCCCTCCCGCCCTCCTCCCTCCCTCACTCATTCCCTCCCCCATTCCTTCCTTCATCCCTAGATGTGGTAAAGAAATTGAAAGCTTGCCGCTTTCGAGAACTTGGTTCAGGAGGAAATTGTTTGGGTGCAGGACCCGGGGGCCACTTGTATTCAAACGGGAGATGATGCGTGAACACAAAAAAAACGCGTAAAAGGGTCTCTTTTTCAAACAGGCGTGTACGCGCGTACATCGATTAGGGTTGTCAAAACAAACAAAATGTGGAAAAAAAGGGTCATATTTTTTCTTAACCTGTCAATTGCGATGTACGTGTTCAGGGTATGTGACACTCAAATTAAGCAGAGATCAAAAATTATTGTTAAAGCAATGCAATACATGACGCGCTTTTAACGGCAATGCATTCTTAGTGTTAAGGGTAGCCAAGACTTGTTAATGGTAGCAAAAACAGACAAAAAATACTGTTTAGGGGATGTTTTAGTCGGTGGAAATTTAGGGTACGTTTTGTAAGTCCATGTTCACGACCATTCATATCCACTTTGAATACAAGTGCCCCCCCGGGTGCGAATGGAAATGGAGTAAGGTACGTAATTTTGATATGAATTTTTGTTTATGAGGACATAAGGCAATTAATTTCGGCATGGTGTGCAAAATTCGTGCAGTGGCATTTTCTAGAAATCCAATATGGCCGCTACCACTCTCAAAATTCATCAAATAGCCACCCCCATTGACACGTATTTCGATTTTTGAAAGCACAGGTTGCCAATTTATGTGTACTTATCATTCAATCATGACAATACACACGGACAAGTCTGCAGTTGCTTTGATTAAATACCAGTTTTTCTGTCTTGTTTCGCCAGCTGGCAGGGGGCCGTGAGAGGACACGATCTGCTCGAGTTGGGCCATTGGGGATTTCCATGCTATAAGAAATGATTGCCTCAGGGACATGCTCTGTTTTGCTCGACTATTGTTCAGTGGACCATATCTTGAGACCCACTCAACCAAAATGAAAATTTTTTCTGATAAATAAAATCCACCGATATCAAATTAAAAAAAGTGGACAATATGGACTTTCATTGGGTTTAAAGTTTTATTGGGTCAGCCTGTACCGAACTTTGCTATCATAACTTCTAGGTTTAAAGAAGGTAAAAAAAAGCAGCATATTGGTCCCCATCGTAACATTTGTGCCATGTTACCCGAAAACAAAATGCCAGATAAGATGTCAAATTGTCAAATACTATCCATACCTTCATTTACACTTCATAATTCTAGTAGATTCAACCCATCGTATCAACAGAAGAAAAGTGTTTGGACGCGTGATTAGTTGGGGGGAGGGAGGCAGAAATGTGGCCCCAGTTCCCTGATTCATGAATAAACGAAGACTTATCCGGCCTTTCAAGTTTACATGAGAGTGCAAAGACTTTGTGTTCCTTCGTCTCAAAACAAGCTAAACATGGGCGCTCAAAGGGTCAGTAACTTCAACTCACCTGTTACATTTCAATACTCATGGAACGTAAAATGAGGAGTCAAGATCATTTAATGATTCCGAGCGCATATTTGACTTTTGAGCAGCCATATTGGATTTTTGTGTCAATGTAATTATCAAATTACATTATTAACACTTTATCGTGCTTAAAAACACCACAGTACCGCAAAAAATTGTTTCTATTAGAAATACTTAAGGGATATTTAGTGATTTTGGATATGGAAGCAGCCATATTGGATTTTCAAAAATGCCACTGCACCAACTTTGCACACCCTTCAAAAATTATTGGCTTAGGTCCTAATGAACTAAAATTTATCGATAACCAAAGTGTTCGTCTTGTTACAAGGATTAAAAAAAGGTATAGTTTGTACTACTTACAATGTATAGTTATGGATATATAAGACAAAAATCGTCAAATGTCAAAGGTCATCACTAAAGGTTAAATCTTAAATATTGCTCAAATTTCGTTAAAAATGAGCTCAAATCGGTCATCTCTCCTCAAAGACTGCAACAAAAACATTTTGCACCGTCTAACATATTTTTAAAATTCGGAGATCAATAGAGGTCAATGGGGTTGACCTTGTTTGCCATTTATCTCGATAAACAAATACAAATTAGAGAGTCAACTACTTTCGCTGCAATCCCTGTGGAAACGCTAACAATTTGAGACCGTTTTTAAAGAAATTGATGCAGTATTAAAGATTTGACCTTTGGTGATGACCTTTGACATTTGACGATTTTTGACTTATATCTCCATAACCATACGTTGTAGGTAGTACAAACTATACATTTTTTTAATCCTTGTAACAAGACGAACACTTTGGTTACCTTTTTAAAGCAATCCAAGCATTTTTTCATTTTGACCCCTGTATTATGAATTACCCCCTCCTTGATTCCGCCCACACTTTCACGAGGGGCACCCCCGTTAAATTTGTTCATTAACCTTCATAGAAGACAAACCCACTGAGAAATGATACTCTGCTCTCCACGGTCACGGAATTGCTCCAAATGACCCAACTAATAGTGTATTTCAGGTCTTAACATTCCTCACAATAACATGATTAACAGAAGTCCCTGCGCCTCATTGAATTTTTCACCTCCGCAAGAATGGTACGGGGTCACATATCAGATGAATCGAGTATAATAATATTCAGGTACCTGTTGCGTGTAAATTGCAAGAGTAAAGACCCACTCTAGGGATTATAATAGAGCTTTAAAGTGTTCCTAACACGGTAGACGTTTCATATAGAAGTCCCATTGATGCAAATGAGGTATTGCTATTCATTCCGTCAAGCGCTATTGCACAACGTCATACAGCGCATGACGGAATCAATTGTAATACCTCATTTGCATCCATGGGACCGAATTTCTATATGAAACGTCCACTCTAACGCTACATATAGGGTATGGGCCATGCCCTTCTGCGCTGTCGATTCGTAATCTCTATCACGGGAGGAAAGCAAAACCAAGCGTAAATTCATAATAAATTATTAAAATCATATAACTATCTGTTGCCCCAAATAAAACTTGCACATTTTCTTGAAAATGAATAAAAATGTCACTTAAATTTTATTTCCCCCAATATCAGTGACCAATAGATACGCTAGACGCTAGAGCTAAAGATATTCAATTACCGGCCCGATGTGCGGTGTAGAAAAACACTTCAGATTCCTTTCATCTGGGAGTGCAGAACCATTGTTATATTGTCTCGCGGTAGAAAAGACTCAGGTGTTATATACAACCTCTCCGATTTAGACGAAGTCTTTTTTTAATGACGTAAGCGCAAAATACTTATCCTCATTCGCAAATAAATAAATCTTGAGCTTCTATAGTGCGTGTTCAATCAACTTTGTCCATGTTTTTCATAATTTATTCGAAAAGGAAGAAAGACAAACAAACATCATGCCAGAATGTTGCTGGGCAAGCTTTGACCTAACAACTTTGTGCAGAATTAAAATCCGTAACTTATTGCTTAACTTCATTTGTATTCAATTTACCGCGCTTTCAGAAGAAAACTCAGGGTCAACTACCTATATCATAATGTAAACTGGTTAGTTATTGTGAAAGAGGACGGGTATTTTGTTACTCAACCCGAATCGTGGAGGTGATAACACCTGGCTATAACAATGACTCCGCATACCGGGCCCATTCTAATATCTTTCGTTAATGGTTTGCTGAAGTCTATACCCACTCTTTGGATTATAATAGAGCTAACATAGTAATTCTAACACTACATAAAAGTAAAAGACGTCCATAATATAGAAAGTGGACGCTATTCAACAATCCAGACGGCGTGCGGTGTCATACATCGCAGCATTACTAGCCAAATGAACAATTGAACTTGATTTGAAGTGAATTATGAAGATACATGTACATTCAACAAAAGAGAACAGCCAACAAAAGTTAGTCTATGTTATAGAGCCAGGCAAAAGTAAGAGAAAGTAATTTTCAGTGACCCTATAACATCTTGTAAACTAGAGTCTAAAGAGAATTCTTAAATAGTACCACTACCAGTACAAATTGGTTGCATTTGGTGTTAGTACTTTCTGCATTATATGGGATATGGCCTTTTCACAAATAAAAGTAAATATTCCAACTGGTCCGGGCCAGAATTAAAGAAATATTAGAAGATACACACCACCGAACAAAGAAATGCAGCCAGCAGTAAGAAGAAAGAATTACAGAATGTTTAGACGATGAAAAAAGTGAGATAGTATCTCACTGCAAGCAGTGGCGTAACAGGCGGGGGGCGGGGGGAGGGGCAGGTTGCCCCCCTGAAGACTTTGGCCGGGAAAAAATTTGCAAAAATCATGCTAAATCAGCCGTTTTTAGCCCTCTGACCGGGAAAAATTGGCCCTTTGACCACCCTGAGAGGGAAAATTTCCCAAGACTGGGAAATTTGCCCCCTCAGAGCGGGCAAGCCTGTTACGCCACTGACTGCAAGGATCACGTCACAGCAGCCAAGCCTCATCAAGAAATGTAAGGTCAGAATGAGCAAGAGCTATGAAGAGGAAAATTAACAGTATGAGATTGAAAACAAAAAGAGAGAATTGCAGAGAGATTTAGAAAAGGAATTGGAATGGCAACGTCATATGGGACAACGACAACCAGAATTGAATTATAAACAAGAGGAATTTCAATTGGAAGCTGATTTGGAAGTTTCTAAAGCCATAACACGAGTGTTTAATGAAGAATGCAGTGAAGATGGGAGCATAGTAGGCACCAGTATAAGTAGTAAGAGAGGTGATAGTACTGCAGATAGCATTGTGCGAGCTATTATCTAACGAGCAGAAGAGATAAAAGAAACTGAAATCAGTCCTGAAAGCAAAAGCAACATAAGCAATACGGAACATGTGGAACATTCATCATTGCAAGCATTCAAATTAGTGAAGCAGACAGGCAAGTTATTTAGAACCGAAGACCCCACCAGCTGTGTTCTTACAAGATGCAGTTACTCAGAAGCCTACGACAGAGACATGCAACACAGAAAGTATTTACACAATCATCTCTACACAGAATGCTGCTTTGGCAAGACCTGCAGAAATTGAATGTAGAGAATCCTGGCTCTGGCATAACCACTGCGTATTAATGTACAAACCTGCTTTGGCAAGACACTGCAGACATGAATGTAGAGAATCCTGCTCTGGCAATACACACTGCAGAAATGAATGTACAGAAACCTGCCTGGCAATACACACTGCCGATATTAATGTACAGAATCCTGCTCTGGCAATACACACACATGCGGATATTAATTACAGAAACCTGCTCTGGCAAAACAAACCTGCAGAAATGCATGTCAGAATCCGCTCTGGCAAGCCCTGCGCAATAATGTTTCAGAATCCTGCTCTGGCAATACACCCTGCAGAAACTGAATGTACAGAAACATTCTCTGGCAAACACCACTGCAGATAGTAATGTACAATCCATACTGCTCTGGCAAGCACACTGCAGACATTAATGTACAAACCTGCTCTGGCAATACACACTGCAGATATGAATGTACAGAATCCTGCTTCTGGCATACACCGCAAGAATGAATGTACAGAAACCTGCTCTGGCAATACACACTGCAGATATATGTACGATCCTGCTCTGTCATACCCACTGCAGATAATTATGTAACGCACCCTGCTCTGGTAAGACAAATGCAAATGAATGTACAGAAGCCTGCTCTGATACAAGACACACTGTGCAGAAATGAATGTACAGATCCCTGATCGGCACATACACCCTGCATATATTAATGTACAGAAGCTGCTCCGGCAAGACATACTGCAGAAATGATTTACAGAATCCTGCTCCGGCAAGACCACTGCAGAATTATTTACAGCCTCCTGCTTTGGCAAGGACACACTGCGAAATGAATTTATAGAATCCTGCTTTGTCAAGACCACTGCAGAAAGATTTAAATAGAATCCTGCTTTGGTGGGCACGACCACCTGCAAAAATGACTCTTTTACAGAATCCTGCTTTGGCAAGACACACTGCAGAAATGAATTACAGACACCTTGCTCTGGCAATACACACTGCCGATATTAATGTACAGAAGCCTGCTCTGGCAATACACACGGCGATATTAACGTACAGAAACCTCTCTGGCAAGACCAACTGCAGAAATGAATGTACAGATCCTGCTCTGGCAATACACACCGCCGAAATGAATGTACAGAAACATGCTCTGGCAATACACACTGCAGAAATAAATGTACAGAATTCTGCTCTGGCCATACCACTGCAGACATTAATGTACATAAACCTGCTCTGGCAAGACACACTGCAGAAATGAATTACGAATCCTGGTTCTGGCAATACACACTGCAGAAATGATGTTAAGAAACCCGCTCTGAAATATAACACTGCAGATATTAATTTACAGAATCCTGCTCTGGCAATCCAACCTGCAGATTTAATTACAGACACCTGCTCTGGTAAGACACACTGCCGAATGAAATGTACGAATCCTGCCTCTGGCAAGACAACAATGCAGAAATGAATGGACAGAATCCTGCTCTGGCAATACCAACTGCAGAAATGAATGTAAAAACCTGCGCTGGCAATACAATACACACTTCGATATTATGTACAGAATCCTTCTCTGGCAATACACAACTGCAGATCTTTAATGGTACAGAAACCTGCTCTGGTAAGACACACTGCAGAAATGATGTACAGACTCCTGCTCTGGCAATACACACTGCAGATATTAATGTACAGAATCCGCTCCTGGCAAGACTACTGCAGAAATGATTTACAGACTCCTGCGCCGGCAAGAACCCAAAATGCAAATGAATTTTAGAATCCTGCTTTGGCAGACACACTGTAAGAAATGAATTTACAGAATCCTGCTTGCAGACACCTGCGAAATGAAATGTTACATAATCCTTCTTTGGAAAGATACACTGCAAAATGAAATACACAGAATCCTGCTTTGGCAAGACACACTGCAGAAATGAATTTACAGAATCCTGCTTTGGCAAGACACACTGCAGAACTTAATGACCAGAATCTACTCGGTGTATTCATAAAGGCAAGAAAATCAGTTTCTGCCACCACAAACAGTCAAGAGAACGCAAACACATAGTTTTGAAGATTGGACTTGCTAAGTTCTCCAAGCATCCGTATCACAACCAGAATATTTCAATAGGTGGTGGAACTAAAAACCAGTGTCGCACCAGAAGTAACGCACCACAAACAGGTGACATCCGTAACTCTGCACAAAATACAAGTCCACATGATGAGCAAATCCACGTGTAGTATGAGCAAGCGGGAACAATTATCAAAAAGCAGAGTAACACCAATCTTAGAGAGGTTAGTTGGAAAACCAAAGACAAAATAGGCAAGGAACATTCCCAACTATAATTACAGTACTTTATGGTCAGCTACGGAGTACACATCCTTCATGAACTAATACGCGAACTTTTCATGATGAACCGCTTCCCCAGCATATAAGACAGCTCATAGGACCCTCCTTGAGACCGAGACGGCGGTCAAGCTTGCCATTGTTCGGTGTTGAAGAGAGAGCTGTGGTAGCACTGGTACCAGAACCTCGAGTGCCCTTAATGACACTAAGAGACCATACTCATAAAGCCAAAGACCAGTGATCAGAGTATTGCAATACCCTTTCTTTGGGACAGCGGTGCGGTGTCAGTCTTCCTGATCCGACTGTCTAGAAAATGAACCTAAATAAGATCACAAGTTGCTTGTGAAACCTTAACCCGGGAACAAGTTTGGACGCACAAACCACTGACTCACTGCAGTTAGGAAACATAGATGGATCATCCTTTATAGATCTGACAGAGTCTACCTCAAGGATCAGATGCCAGTGAATACTGAGACATTGCTCGACTCAAGACGATTTGAGAAAATGCAATCATCTGTCATCCATTGACTTACCAGAATTACCCAACATGGATAACCTTTGTATACCTAAGACACCATAATGTTCCGGCAGCGGCATACACCTTTAGAGAGTCTATTGGAGAATTGGGAGAACATATGCGTCAGATCACCTTGGATGGTTGGTATACGGACTGGTTAACAAGACGGACAAAACAACCATAGATGCTTAACTTTTGTCAAATTAGCAGCATTGTCACAGTACAATCCACCAATGACAAACTGGAGAGGCAAACTGGAATCCTAAATAAATATGGAGTTCAAAGAGTCATTGGCTGATAACTCAGTAAACCCATCGAAGGATGACCGACGATTCCTCAGTTAATGGGGAAAAAGAAAGAGTCACTCAAGTGGATCGTTATCAAAGTGCCATTTACTATTCCGGGAAAGTATACGGATGCCAAACAGTGAGATGCAAGCCCGTGCCTATGCAAAGCACTTGAGAGAAAGATAATCAAAGCCACTACATGAAGCGTATAGCGCTTTTGTATGGCAAGGCTAATCTAGGCATTAAGAGTAGTATCTAAACTAGTAACGCGGACGGATTGGCGACAAGATAGCGCTTAACTCCTTTTGAATCTCTGCAAGTCCTGCGTTGATGCTACCTGAGCAGGAAGGGCATTCCATAAGGCTTGCGAGAATGGGAGAAATGATCTTCTTGGGAGCCAAGTTGGACTTGTGACTTTCACAGCCAAGGCCATGAGACCTGATGAGCGCCTAAGGAGAAAACTAGAGACAAGGGGCTTGCAGAAAAGGTACCAAGAAAGATAAACAAATATGATGGGAAAGGCGGTGTATTCCCCATCATGCAGTGCAAGATTATTGATATTCATCAAACAAGATATACCCAAAGAAAGGACCCTGGTTTTATCTGGATGTGGAAAGGATCAAGTACGGTAGCCAGTGAAGGAAGTGGACCCAAGACCAACCAGAAGAAATATATGTCGGTTAAGTCAAGTATACGATCCGATAGGACACACTGCACCATATGTTCTAAATGCAAGAAAATTCTCCACGCATGCCACTAAAGAAAAGATTGAAATGATTGAGTGGAATGAGGACATACCTGCAGAACTACAGAGCAATGGGTTGGGTGCAAGGTCTAACCCAATTTAGCGAAGATGAAGAATGACAGATAAAGTTATTTGGCAACGTAGTTGAGACCAGTACACCATTGTGGGATGAACGTGGAGTATCCATGTGCCGTCGTTCAATCGGTAAAGCCAGAATGCGCTCAGACACCTCATACCAATTGGAAATTGAGCTTTATATGAAATCAGTGAAACAAGACACATGATTAAAGGAGGAGTAGACATGGAAGTAATCAAAACGGGTTTTGGGACGACAGCCAAACCGTGTAAAGTATATAAAAAACCAGAAAACACAAATTGCCAGTGTTCGTGACAAATAGAGTAGCCATAGTCCAAGATGGTTCTAGTGAAGAACAGTGGAGATACATCCCAACCAAGTTAAATCCGGCCGATAATGCTTGGCGTGGACTCGTGTAGATTGAACTACCGTGGAGTGGAATGGATAGGGGACACAGATGGTTCCTAAGTCAAACTGAAGAACAATAGCCGAACCAGAAGGAAACACAACCCTAGAGTAAAATGAACGAGAAGATTGTAAGCAGGGACACGAAAATCTAAGCAGGACACGAAAGATTACTAACAGACACGGAGAGATTATAAGCCGGAAGGAAGATTACAAGCAGGACACTGAGATTACAAGCAGGACACTGAAAAGATACAAGCAGGACATGAAGATTACAAGCAGGACACGAAGATGCACGCAGGACATGAAGAGACAAGCAGGACACGAAGATTAAAGCAGGACACTGAAGATTACAAACAGGACACGGAAGATTACAAGCAGAACACTGAAGATTACAAGCAGGACACTGAAGATTACAAGCAGGACACGGAAGATTACAAGCAGGACACTGAAGATTACAAGCAGGACACTGAAGATTACAAGCAGGACACGGAAGATTACAAGCAGGACACGGAAAATTCAAAGCAGGACACAGACGATAATAAGCACAACACAGAAGATTCCAAGCACAACACAGAAGATTCCAAGCACAACACAGAAGATCCCAAGAAAAGCTTTATAGCAATCCGAGTCAATGTTGTGCAAATAGAACTGACTGTGGCTTGGTCTTTGTTGAACACTGCTTTCGTCATCATATTCCTCCCTGGCATCTTGGAGACAGTGGGGAATAGGGGAAGGGTAAATTGTCCCTCCACATTAGAGCATTGTCCACACATTTGTCCCCCAACAGACTTGTAGACTGTTTCATTAGTTTCAGCAGTCAAATTCCCCAAATTTCCATGCATTTCATGATTATTGTCCACCTGAGAGTGAGTCCCTCATTTCACCCACAACATAATAGTTTCTGGTGTTTTCACTGAAAAATAATATATTGATTAGTTCAGTGCATGATAATACATTCACTCTGATCTGTAAAATATTCTTTTGTTTGAAAATGGTTTAATCCCACATTGATGCTACACGCCTTATACATTTAGTTTCTTGAACCTTCAGGTGAAACTGGCCCAAGTGGTATTTTATCCTTTGTGTTCAACTGACAATATCTCCGCTTAGGGTCCATCAAATTGGATGGAATAAAGCGAGGATTTAGCTTAGGATCTTGCCAAAAAAATTTAAGTCAAAATATCTGGCAAAAATGCACAGTTTATATTTTTTATAATTTTTAGTTTGATTGTATAGTTTTTATTGGGACAGTCTGTACTAATGGAGTAGCATGAAAATGTTCATTCAAATCAACAAGAATATTAGGCCCTTTGTGAACAATTGAATGTGTCAGCAGTTCAACCAAAAGAGGGCATTCATTTTGCAAAACTGATTACTGTTTTGAATTACGTGTGTTTTTCCAGATTTGCATCAGGTGCTAAAATGGCTAAGCATTTGCTTATGCTTTCCAATAGGGAGTAAAAATTTTGGAACTTCATAAAAAATTGTGTACGGTACCTGTTTGGTGGTGCTGGCAATTGAGACTGATATGAAAGGCTGAGTGGCAATTCCGTATAGATTTCTCATCTGCTGTCGTACTCAACTTTTGATTGTGTTTAAATTGTTGCAATTTTATTTATAATATTAATTACATAGGCCAAAGGATGGTGAAACCAGAAAACATTGCCCGAAACGTTGGTATGTTGTTTTTATGTGTCATATTTGGAACCACTGGTATCTGACATAACCAGCCATTAAATACTGTTTTGCAAGTATGAGTAAACTGAAGAAGGATGATAAAGTACATTTATTCCATACTGGTCCACTTTAAGAAATCATGCGCACACTCGCCTATATAGGCCTATAGCATGTGTTTTTGGTTAAATGCTAAGTGTTCAAGCAGAAAATAAAACACATGCAACATTTTAGGATCACAGAGTTTATTAGGAATACTTGAAACATGTTAAGCACATTTACATATAAATACTGCTTTACAACATTTTGGTATGTTATGTTGAAATTCCATAAGCAGCTCACAAATTCCTTAAAGACAACTTTAATTTATTAAAAGGCACAGTCAAGTCTTGTGGATGCAAGGTTTTGTTTCTTGGAGTGAAAATAGCAATGAAATGTTTGTTGCACAGAATGTGCATGTTTGTTCAGTAAACTTTCAGAGGTTGGTTTCAAAATTGTTAAGCGTTGTATCTGGAGACTTCACTGCTTAAGATTACAGATGTGAGTTTTACTGAGTTACCATGTAATTTTATTGTAGCCAGTTGAAGTTAAAGTTTACATTCACACTTTGAAAGTTTATCAAATGCTTATTGACATTCTACTGAATTAATTTAAGAACAAATGAGGGTGACACATTTAAATTAGTCTTGATCTTTTAGATATTGAGTGAACTGAGAGGGAGGCTTAGATTTTGAACATTTTCGAATGTTTAAAATTGCCCTATTATAGTGCAAATTGGGGCCGGTGTAGAAGTAAATGTCCCACCGTATCTCATAAGGATAGGGCACTCATTCAGTTGACTCTCAGCAAAAATTAGTTTCACGCTTTATTCCGTGTCGTCTATGGAGCCCGGACGGGGGTTCGCGACGGACTTAATTACTTTCACAACCCGAATGTAAATGTTCAAATCATTCTTTATACTTGAAATACGGTATGGCAATATGGATTTGATGGGTCAGGTCCTTCCACCCTTTGTTTTGCAGTGATCGAGGAGCATGCTGGGATTGGTTCAAAATAATGTTCCAGTGAAACTCAGGGTGGTATCGTCTTTTATCCAGTTTAACTGTTACTAAGTAATACGGACTGCCCAAGATTGTTTAAGTGAAATATTGCTGCACAAAACTTTGCAACAATTGATAAAAGGGGATGAGGCGATTTAAGTATATAAAGTTTCATCTTGACAGATGGCCTTCACTCCAAAAACTAATACCTGTAAAGTTCGCGCCGATATTTCAATCGTTTTGATGTGACAGAAGGACACGGATTTTGTGAGCCATAGAGTACTGTGTAAAACTAATATTGGTCGACCAAAAAATGCGGTATACTTTCGCTCGTAACTCCAAACCCCAAACATCTTTTAGACCTAAGTTTTCACAGGGTAAATGAGAAAAATAGTAGCTTTTCTGATACCCAAAATTTCGGACCACTTCCGGTACAAATCTGGGTTCTGGGGACGGAGGGCTATTAGCGATGGGCCTGGACCTTTAAAAGTATAAGTTCGGGAGTGTTCATTATTTATGCCAGGGGGGTGATGAGGATTTCTGTCTTTTTTAACGGCTATTTTTTCAAGTCCCCCCATCTCACGTTTCTGAAATTTCATGTCCCCCCCTGGATAGTAGACAAAAAATTTCAAGTCCCCCCGTTGAATATTTTCAAATCAAATTCATAACATGGTCAATATCACAGACATCAGCTTTTAAGGGCAGCAAGAGTGATTGCTTCCCTTAGGCTCTCCTAGTGCATTGAAGGAGAAGAAGATTTTAACTCCTCTTGGAAGATAATTCTCAGGTACAAAGTACAATGTTTTAAATTGCTCCTGGATAGTCATTCTTTGCTGACTCTTTTTACTATCCTTTACTGGCAAGAAATGGTAGACATCAATGATATTGAGGGCTTAATAGTATTAGGAAGGGTCCTATCCTATTCTGAATTTTTAGCCAAAATGCCTTACACACGTTCGTCACGTTTATGGTCACAAAAGCCTGCGTGTTTTTGTCCGGTGCTCTACGAGTATGCAATTGAAATGAAAATACATTTCAATAGACGACTGTGTTCTGCATGTGCCTAATCAATTTTCACAGATGATTGGAACATAGGTAGGGGATGTGGTGCCCAAGACAAGATGTTATTAGGTTGCCTGAGCACCATTTTGCCTGAGCACGTAGAATGAGCAATAACTGGGTGGGGCAAAGGGCCCCATTTAGGGCCCCGGCGTGGGTCCAGGGGGCTGAGCCCATGGAAGCTCTTGTGGTTTTTGTAGCATGTTTGTGTGCCTTAAGAGATCTCTCAGTGAGTTATCTCAGTATATTTATTATAGAAATACACTTTTGAAAACAGTGGCACACGAATCCAACGGTGCGTTCAAACAAAAAGGAGGATTAAAAATAAGACTGCGATATTACATGTACCCAATAAAAAAGCAAACTGAACTAACAAAACCCTTCAAACTAATAATCCAAGGGCATTATATTGAAGAGATTGATTATTTTGAACTATAATCTTGCTTTATTAGGCCCAAATTTATCTTTTCAGCGACTGAGCACTGTAGGAGCACTGTCACTGTATCAGAGTCTTTGACGTTGTGAGTTCACGTAAACACTAATGGTTGTTGGTCAAGGAATATTGTGACAGCCTTCTCCGTAATGAAGATCAATAAAAGCAACTGAAAAGTGGTAGTTAGTAAGTGTTAAAGTGGGGTGCACCTAAGAACATAGCGCAAGCCATCTGGGTGGGTAAAGGCCCCAGTTTGGGCCGATGGGAGGGGTTCCAGGGGGCTGGGCGCCAGAAGTCTTTGGTTTTAACATGTTGAGTGCCTTCAGAGATGTCTCAGTTATCTCATCATCTTGAAGCAGATGAACTCTTTTTGAACAAATATTGATTTTATTTAGGCCAAAATGATCTCGTATTCAGTGAATGGAGCACTGTAACTGTTCATGTCCTTTGACGTGTGAGTCCCATAAAATATGGTGGTTGTTGGTCAAGGAATATTGTGACGTTCCTTTCTCCAGTAATCAGTAAAGATCAATACAACAAGCTATGGAAAATTTGGTAGGAATGGCTAATGTAAGATGCTAGTATGATGATGCTCATCCTAATACACATTTTTTATCATTAGAATGAATTTTGGGTGTAAATATTGTACATTGCAAACTAGGATGATTCCCAGATGGGATACTTTTTACATGATATCTATTGTAATAGCATACTAAAAAATCATTTTCAATCACTTTATATATAATGCTCTGTTTTATCTGGATACTGGGTTAGCATGGATCCCGATGGTAAATAGGCAAGGCTATAAAGTATTGTATAAACGTGAGCTGTTTGACATACACCTCCATAAACAAAAGAGAAATTGAAAAAAAGCTTTATGTTGTAACATTGGAGATAGTGTATTATTTAAAATCCTTAAAATATCATCACAAAATGAGACTCTATTTTCACAATCAAATAAACATTCTCAGTTGTGCCATGTGATATCAAAATGAGTTGTTTACCATTCATTTATGATGTGAAAGTTAAATAAATGCCAGTCAAATCGGGTAGTGGGGCAGCCCGGGCAGTTTAATTAAAAAATGACACACTATATGATTATGAAGTTTTCTGTCATACATGATACATTTCAAATGAAAAGGCTAGTGTGAAAACCTTGGGTTATGTCAGGTCTTATGGAACTCCATTAACCATGTTAACAAGTAATGTACTAAAAAAGATGGCATTAATTCAGTTTACAATCATGGGCTTGTCTTCTTGTCTCTTGTATGTGAAAAAAATTAATGTGAATTTGTGACAGCATAGATTTAAACTACTGAACTACAATCGGCAACGGCTGAAATTATATTTTAAATGATAAACTTGTTTTACAAGATTTACCTACAAATTAAGCTGCCTTTTCATAGTCCGAGCTAGCATCTTCTTGATAGGCATTCTTTATTTTTATGACATCACTATTATTCAAATGGTGAAAAACAAATTGTACTGGTTTCATAAAAACAGTTTCATTTTTTTCTATGATGTTTACAAAAATTCGCGTCCCCCCCATTCCTGTCAGAAAAAATTTGTGTCCCCCCTCCAGGTTTAAAAAAAAAATTTCATGTCCCTTGATTTACTCCATCCCCCAACCCCCCCCACCAAACACCCACCCCCCCACCACCCCCATGGCGTAATAGTGAACACTCCCTTGAAGTATCTCATCTGTGAAAATGAGGGTATGATCTTATGAGGGTATACATGTCATACATGTGGCCGAGTATGGCAAGCCATAAAGGCCATACGTATTGCACAACGCGTTGCGAAATTCGGCAACGCTTTGCAGAAAGTAGGCAACGCGTTGCAAGAAGAGGCAACGCGTTGCGGCGTCGGCCAATTAGAAGACGAATTTCTGGAAGTATTTCAAAAATAGAACCACAACGTTGCCAAAGTATCTAGCAAACGCGTTTGTGGAAACGCACAGCGTTGTGAAGCCTCACAACGCGTTGCGACCTTCAACAACGGAGCGTTGGCGACTCGCAACGCCGGTGCGAAGCGTTCACAAGCCATAAGGTCATAAAGTATGCCGAAACGCGTTGTGAGAAAGTAGCAACGCGGTGTGACATTTGGCAACGCTTTGCGGCGTCGGCCAATCAAAATCATGCATTTCTGTGGACGTTATTTCACAAAATATCCAAACGCGTTGCGGCATTGCGTTATGACCCTTATGTCTTCACAACGCGTTGCCAGCCTTCACAACGCGTTGCGAGCGTCCAACCGTTGTAAACTTCACCAACGCGTTGTGAAGGGCAAATAAGGGTCATACCGATTGCCGCAACACGTTGCGAAGGTTTTGGCAACGCGTTGTGAGGTCCAACCGTTGTGAGATTTGTATATTTTTTGAAATACGTCACAGAAAATTCATGATTTTGATTCGCCAACACAACCGCAACGCGTTTGCGAAATGTCGCAACGCGTTGCTGCAAACGCTTGCCAACGCAACGCGTTGCTGAAATTGGGTCGCAACGCGTTGCCAAATGTCGCAACGCTTTCCGAAATGGTCGCAAACGGTTGGTGACTTTCTCACAACGCGTTGCGACAATACAGTATGACCCTTCATGGCTTGTGGGACCTTAAGCAACGCGTTGTGAATCTTGCAACGCGTTTGTGAAAGCCTCGCACAACGCGTTGTGAGGTTTGCAACGCGT
The DNA here is from genome assembly GCA_023653785.1 of Ophioderma brevispina. Lineage (NCBI taxonomy): Eukaryota > Metazoa > Echinodermata > Ophiuroidea > Amphilepidida > Ophiodermatidae > Ophioderma > Ophioderma brevispina. The sequence continues at coordinate 39,017 of JAMKCH010021504.1, forward strand.
TGCAAAGTATCTAGCAACGCGTTGTGGGTCTATTTTTTGAAATACGTTCACCAGAAAATCATGATTTGTTGGCCGACGGTCGCAACGCAGTTTGCCGAAATTTGGTCTGCAACGCGTTGCACTTCTCGCACGCGTTGCGTCAATATGTTATGGCCTTTATGGCATTGCCAGTACCGCGTTGTGGGTCTTTTTTTGAAATACGTCACAAAAATCATGATTTTGATTGGCCGACGTCGCAACGGTGCGTTGCCGAAATGTCGCAACTCGTTGCTACTTTTCTCGCACGCGTTGCAGCAATACTTATGGCCTTTATGGCTTTGCCTAAGCACGTGTGGTACATGTGTAAAAGCTCCAAAAGAAAGCTTTGCAACAAGCGTTCGAGAACGCTACTTCTCCCTCATGATCGATTGCTAATCTCCAGGTACTAGTCCAGGAACTGCTTAGAACCCCGCTTATAATTCATCCGCAAGAGATTCGGAGACTTGATTGCAGGTTTTGGACAATTTAACCTTTCTGGAATCACAACAGGTGCTTTTTTCGGAACCGGCTGCGAATTCCGAAAATTCCAAGATGGTCCGGGCCGCCGTAGCCATTTTAAAAATATAAATTTTTAATTTTGATACCTAAAAAGTATTTGTACGAACCCACCCTCGTTTAGGGGTTTTTTGGGGTGCTGGGAATCATTTCTCTGACATCGTTTTTATCATTAAGGTCCGTGTTACATGGTATGGATTTGGAATTCCAGATGGCCGCCGGCAGTCATATGAAAAGTACACATTTTGGATGAGTTTATGTAACCTAGTTTATGTTTATACAAAAAAGGAATCATCTTTTCTGTGGTTTTTAGGTGCGGGAATTCATTTCTGAAGCATCGTTTTTATCATTAGAAGTCCATGTTCATGGTCATGGATTTGGAATTCCAGATGGCCGCTGTCATATGTTTAGTACACATTTGAAAGATTCATCCAAGAATTATGTGTAATACCACGTTGTAGATGGTTGTAGGTGCAGAAAATCCATATTTGACACCACAGTTTTATGAGTAAAGAACCAAAGTTATGGTCAAGACTTAATGAGACATTGATAACAATGCTAGACCATTAGTTGTTCGCACTTGAATTTAAAATGGCTACCACCATTAACACTTTTGCCTATATCTTGGTCCCTGGGATTCGTAGAGGCAAAATTCAACAACGGAGCGTTGGCGACTCGCAACGCCGGTGCGAAGCGTTCACAAGCCATAAGGTCATAAAGTATGCCGAAACGCGTTGTGAGAAAGTAGCAACGCGGTGTGACATTGGCAACGCGTGCGGCGTCGGCCAATCAAAATCATGATTTCGGTGAAGTATTTCAAAAATAGATCACAACGCGTTGCGGGCAATACTTATGACCCGTATGGCCTTCACAAACGCGTTGCAAGCCTTCACACGCGTTGAGAGCTTCACAAAACGTTGTAAACTTCACAACGCGTTGTGAAGCATAGGGTCATAACGTATTGCCGACAAACGTGCGAAGGTTTGCAAGCGTGTGAAGGTGCAAGCGTTTGTGAGATATATTTTGAAATACGTCACAGAAATTAATGATTTCGGTTGGCCGACCACCGCAACGAGTTGCAGGAAATGTCGCAACGGTTGCTTTTGCAAAAGGCGTTGACAGCAACGCACGCCGTGCTGAAATGTCGCAACGCGTTGCCAAATGTCGAACGCGTTCCGAATGTCGCAACGCGTTGTGATTTCTCACAACGCGTTGCGACAAATAAGTTTGGACCTTATGGCTTGTGGACATTAAGCCCCACGCCGTTGTGAAGCTGGCAACGCGTGTTGAAGCTAGCAACGCGTTTGTGAAGTTTGCAACGCGTTTGCAACAGTATATAGAACGCGTTGGGGTCTATTTTTTGAATACGTCAAGAAAAATCATGATTTTGATTGGCCGGACGTCGCAACGCGTTTGCCGCGAATGTCGCAACGCGTTGCCACTTTCTTCGCAACGCGTTGCAGCAATATGTTACGGCCTTTATGGTGGCCATCGCGTGTGGGTTATTTTGAAATACGTCACAAAAATCATGATTTTGATTGGCCGGACGTCGCAAAGCGTGCCGAATGTCGCAACGCGTTGCTTACTTTCTCGCAACGCGTTGCAGCAATACGTTCTGGCCTTTATGGCTTGCATAGACGTGTGTACTGTGTAAAGCAATGAAAGCTTGCAGCGTCAGAGAACGCTATTCCCTCTGATCGATTGCAATCTCCAGGTAAGTCCAGACTGCTTAGAACCCGCTTACAATTCAGCCGCAAGAGATTCTGGGACTTGATTTGAGTTGTTGGCAATTTACCTTTATGAATCACAAAGCGTGCTTTTTCGAAACCGGCTGCGAATTCCGAAATTCCCAAGATGGCCGCCGGGAGCCATTTTAAAAATATAAATTTTAATTTTGATACTAAAAGTATGTGTAATACCCCGTTTTAGGGGATTTGGGGTGCTGGGAATTCATTTCTGACATCGGTTTTATCATTAGAGGTCCAGGTTACATGGTATGGATTTGGATTTCAAATGCCGCCCGGCAACAGCATATGAAAAGTACACATTTTGGATGACTTAACTTAGTATTATGTTTAAACATGTTTATGGGTTTTTTAGGTGCTGGGAATCCATTTCTGACATCGGTTTATCATTAGAGGTCCATTTTACATGGTATGGTTTGGAATTCCAAGATGGCCGCTGTCATATGTTTAGTACACATTAGTGAAAGATTGCAAGATTATGTGAATACCTCGGTGTAGATGGTTTGTAGGTGAAGGAAAATCCATATTTGACACCATTTTTATGAGTAGCGAACCAAGTTAGGTCAAGGAATTAATGAGACCACTTGATAAACAATGTAGGACCATTAGTTGTTGCAGCCATCTTGAATTTCAAAATGGGCTACCACCAGGAAAAACGTGTGGCAGAGGATATCTTGGGAAAGGAGATTCGGACGAGGGAACAATCGTAGGGGTCATGTGGGTAACACACGTTGCTAGGGGGTCAAAATATTCAATGACACCATTTGCTAACAATGCTGAAAAATTAAGTGCGGCAGCAATCTGAATTCAAAAGGCCGCCAAGGGAAAAATGGTTATCTTACATTAATTCGCCTTTGAGAGAGGTGGAAGCATGATTCTGGTGTCCATACCCATGTTTACAGGTCAGGAATCGTCAAAGGATCCAAAAAAAAAAAGATCAAGGTAACTTTGTGGGTTCTTTGTTTGTGGCAGCATTGATTGTTTGGTTTTGAAACGTATCCCTTCTTTGGAGATAGGGCCACCAAGTATAGAAAATGGGTCAAAATTGAACCAACAGTCATTAATTTTGGTTACAAGTGAGTTGCGGATTTGCATATTTAAGAAGTAATTATGGGCCAACAAGTAGTAACATGGTTGGTCAGGGTGAACAAATTGTGGATCGGGACCGAGTTGCAGAGTTGGCAGTGTCATTGGTAATGCCATGGTTGGTGGTGACACGTGTATTTTAGCAATGTTCTTGAAGACGCATCTATGACTTAAGTTGACAATATCGATAGCGCACGTGTAAGTGTATTCAGTCCGTGTATGTACATAGTTTGGCTATCTAATAAGAATTGATGATTTTAAGTGACTGGTTGGTGCTGTTGGTGTCATAATTGGCCGTGACATGCTGATGGTGTCATAGTTGGCAGTGATATAGCTGATGGTTGTCAGAGTTGGCGTGTCATAATTGGAAAAACAAGGGAGATGACATAGCTGATGGCCTGTTCATTTAACTTGGCAATTGTTCATTTTAATTGGAAATGTTATTTGTGTTGGTGACATTAGTGGATCACGCCATCATCAGGGTTCGCTGGTTCTTATTTCCCTGAATGAAACAGGCTGGAGAGTCCTGTCGTCTGAATCGTCGTCACCCGAATCATTTGTATCAAGTCTCTCTACTGCATCTGCAAGAGCTTCGAAAAAAATCGGGCCATCAACCATAATGGATTCTAGTGCCAAGAGTATAGTGTCCATCCATGTCCAGCAGTTGGAGGGAGGGAATGGCTACAACGGGTCGAGTATATGCTAGTCTCCATATAGCAACTGATAGTTCTCTTACGGATGTGTTGTTGTAATGCTGCACGAACATGGCCAGTGCAACATACCGTCATACAAAATTTTCCATGATTGAGAGTGAAACTGAGGCTGTCAACACTCTGAATCTCGGGCGACCATAGATTGCACATGGAAATTCTTCGAAACAGCAAACAATTCTAGTGACCTCCACTAGGTTGCTAGGATGGGTTGGGGTTGGTGGAAATTGCGGAAGCTTCTGATTCAATTTTGATATTGATAGTAACTTCACTGGCACCTGAAGGCAACTAGTTGTATTACAATGTGGAAGGCCATGTAGGGCCAAACAGCCAACAAACCTTACTCCCTGAGTAAGACAATTCTGTTTTAGTTGGATGAGGAGTCTCTGTTTCAGTTCCAGTGTCAAAACAGTATGGTGCTGGTGAGAAAAGGAAGAAAAGTTAGGAGAATGAAACATATATCGCTGTTTGGCGTACGTACCAAGATTCAAGAGAGTGGTGACAGCCTCAAAGTACACTCTCATCAAGGGGGGGGGGAAATGTTGTGAAGCGGTTTATATTGCACCTGGCTTGCAATGTTCACATTGCCACGTTACCACCATATCGTGCAGCATTACAACAACTCATCCGTAGCGGAACTATATAGGTTGCTATATGCGAGACTGGCAGCTTACTGCCGTTGTAGGTTGTAGACTTTCCATCTCAACGGAGGGCATGGAGATAGACACTAAATTCTAGGCATTTATCTCTGGGCCATCATTTTCTTGGACAACAACGCGCGACGTTGTGCGTAATGCATCTATGTGTAGCCCGATGGTGCGTCGTTTGGCGGGAAAGCGGGCGTACGTACGTTCTACAATTGTCCAGAAATTATGAGCCAGAGTGTAGAACCACTCATGGAGTGGATTGTTCGATTCTTCCCGAAGCTCGTGCAGATGAAGTCGAGAGATTTGATACAAGTGGTCGGATGCCGATGAGTTCAGCCGATCAGGGATCTCAACCATGTTCATCAGAGAACGAAAACAGCGATTGACGGCTGATGATTACAGATCCAAAAACTATGTCACCAACAAAAAAATTAAAATTTCCAATTATGACACATCAGCTAGTGGTACTTTCACAATTGGCCACGGCCAATTATGACACCGCCAATCAAGTTATGACTCGTCAAGCGATGGTTACTTCCAATTATGACACTGCCAACGCTGACACCATCGGCTATGTCACTGTCAATTATGAAACCATCAACTATGTCACTTCCAATAGACACTGCAACGATGACACCATCGGCTATGTCACTGTCAATTATAACTTCAGCAATATCACTGCCAACCAATTATGATACCCTCAACTATGTCACTTTCAATTATCGACACTTATGACACCATCAAAGCCAACCATGGTCACCTAAAATTTCAACTTACGCCAGATCTCGTGTACATACGGAAAATAAGTGTGCACTGTCGATTGTCAACTTACGACATAGATGCTTCAAGAAACATTGTAAACACAGTGTTTCACCACCAACATGTCATTACCAATGACCCTGCCAACTCTGTTCACACCATATTTGTTCATACCAACTTATTGTGTTTTGGCATAAGTATATTCTAAAGATCTCAAATCCATCATCTCACATCACATGTACCAAATGCAATGACTTTTGTCAATTTTGACACTGACATTTCTATTACTAGTGCTCCTATCGCCAAAGGAGGGAATAAGTTTCAACAAATATAACCAAGGTGCCACAACAAAGACCCAGTGAAGTTACTTTGATCTTTTTGGATTCCTCGACCTGTAAACATTGGGATAGACACCAGACATCATGTTTACTGGTCAAAGGCGAGTTGTATGTAAGATATCCATTTTTTGGCGGCCATTTTGAATTCAAGATTGCTGCCAACAACTAAAATGGCCCCTAGTACCTTAGAATTGTTTCAATGGTTCTCTTTCATTCCTTGACCATAACTTTGGTTCCTACTCTAAAAATGTGTCAATATGGATTGCCTAACTACCAACCATCCACAAACGAGGTATACACTAAATTTCTAGGATGAAGTCTTTCAAAATGTGTACTTACATATGACAGCTGGTGGCCATATGGGAATTCAAATCCATACCATGTAACATTGGACTTCTATAGCTATAAAAACGATGTCAGAATGAATTCCCAGCACCTCAAAACCCCATAAAACGATTGTATTGTTTGTCTGTATTAAAAATAATACTAGGTAAGGATTTAAAAATGTGTACTGTTAATATGATGCCGGCGGCCATCTGGATCCAAATATATACCATGTAACAGGACACCTATGAGAAAAAAGATGTCAGATATGAATTCCCAGCACCCCCAAAACCCCTAAAAAAAGGTATTAACATACTTTAGGTATCAAAATTAAAAATTTATAAATTTTTTAAAAATGGACCGGCGGCCCATCTTGGATTTTCGGAATTCGCAAGAGCCGGTTCGAAAAAGCACCTGTGTGCGTCGTAAAAGGTAAATGTTCCAACAAATCAAATCAAAGTCTCAGAATGTCTTGCGGATGAATTGTAGGCGGGGTTCTAAGCAGGTCCTGGGACCTCTATACCTGTTGCGTGTTTTTGCAAGAGTAAAGACACTCTCCATGGATTATTACAGATCTTTAAAGTGATTCTTCTAAGACTACACGGTGCAAGGGAACATTCCCTTCTGACCCACAATCGCCACAAACCAGCCCTTGAATTGGGTTGGTGGTTTGTGTCCGGATTGCTTTTTCTATTTTTTGATTCGTTTTGTAATAGCACTTTTAAGAGGCTCCCAATTTTTCCGAGGATAGACTAGAATATCTTATATAGTCAATGGGGACGAGAAAACCTACACACCAAAAAAAGAAGAGTCCCAAGAAAAGTCTTTTTGAGTCCGAAATAATTTTTCTTAAACTATCAATCTTTAAACCGACAATGGCGTCATACATACATACATACATACAACTAGCATTTATGATACGCGCCGTCCCCCCAACGGCTCAAGGCGCTTACAATAGCAAAAATGAGAAAATGAGGCACTAAATTAACATAATGAAAAACAAATCAATTAGGAAAAGTGTGTTTCTTAAGTGCCTTTTTAAAGGCGTTTACAGATACTCTACTGAACTGCCTAATGTGAACAGGAAGGTTTGGTTCCATAGCTTTGAAGCACAAACAGTAAACTTTTATCACCAGCTTTTACTCGAGCCTGGATACTCAACCGTAGCCGATCTTTTGACGACCTAAGGTTTCTTTTTGGAATATTAATTGAAACAGTTTTAAATATACAGGAGCTATGCCATTAAGAGACTTAAACATATAAACGCAATTTAACAAAGAAATTCTCGGTTTCACAGGAAGCCAATGAAGAGATTTAAGCAGTGGTTTTTGGGTCCTGCTGTCTATTTACAGTAAAAACAATCTTGCAGCCCAATTTTTAGGCGCTGAAGACGAAGAGTATTATGACTTTGGTCACCGCAGAAAGTAACCATTGCAATATCGATTCAGAACGTATAAGAGAGCTTACAGCATGATGGCAAGTGTCTTTAGTATCATGTATCTGCTAATGTCTCGAGATGTTCCGAAGATGATAGATGATTGTACGACTAACCTTAGTGATGTTTGATTCCATGGTCATGTTTGAAAATCAAATGTAGGCACCAAGATTGCGTATTGTTTTGAGATGGTTTAATGTGAGAGCTTCCAATCGACAGTGTTATATCAGGAAGGGACTTTTTGTAGTAAGCGTGCAGTCAACAAGAACTTCATTTTTAGATTCCTTGAGTTTTAATTTTTGTGGACATTCATATTCTCCATATTTTGATGTCCTTTATGCAGTTTTTGAAGAATAGTCAGTGCATTTTCCAATTCAATTAGGATCTGTTGGGTCAAAGGACCATAAGTTGAGTATCATCTGCGTACACATATAGCTGACACCATGATTACGGCAATATCACCCACACACCCACAAATGTTAAATACTGTAGCCTATAAGACGCGACTACAGAGCCCTGTGGCAAATCAAAGTTGGCAGTAATTGGTTCTGAAAGATCACCTGCTATGTCCACACACGACTAGTCCAGCCTTGAAGATAGGATTGGAACCAGTCCAAAGCTGTTCCTGAAACACCAATGCCGCTTTGCTAGCCGTGATACAAGAATTTACATGATCACTCGTATCAAAGGCAGCTGAAAGGTCCAAGCTACGAGTAGCACAGCTTTCTTCCCATCATTGATAGCATAATGGCATTTTTTACTTTTATAGGGCAGACCTCAGTGTTGTGAGCAGCTCTATAGGCAATTGATGGGAATCTCTGCTAAATTATTATGATACTGTGTTCTGTTATCTGGCCATGCTAATTTTCCTCAATCGTTTTGGCCAAGAAATGTGATGTTGACAAGCAGGTCTTTAGTTTTTTAATACATTTTTATCCAACGTTGGGTCTTCTTCAAGAGAGGTTTGATAATTGCTGAGTGCGCACCACTTGGAAATATACCAGATGATAGCGAGATTAATAATGCGTGTTAAACTGGCAGGAGTTTGAGATATATTTTCCTCAGGAACCAAGTTGGAATAGGAATTCTCGTCTGCTAGATTCACTGGGTGAATTTAGAAATCAACTTAAGCCTTTCGGTATGTGACGGATGGGGCCTTTTTCTCCCTAGGGTATGTGCAGGTCTGGGGCGTTGAATAATATGGGTTCATTGGTGTATGTATGTCTATACTTGACGCAAGAAGGTGGAGACCAAAAGTCCTAAGCAGTCTGCCTGCATGGAAAGCACTTGAAGCTAAGTGGACTGTTGGCCCAAACCTCAACAAAACCCCATATCGGGCAGTTCGAACGGTCGCCTAGGAGCTTATCAAAGGCCTAGGTTCAAACCTTTCAGTCTATAGACTAAAATTATATTGAGTTTGGCTACTCTTACTCATCTGAGAAAAAAAATTGATTTTTGGGGAAATGAATGACCTTTTATTAACTTTCCCCACCCCCTGTCAGACCCAGGGAGGACCCTGGGAGATGAATTACATGGTTAGTAGGGGCTCGTCCCCTCCTACAATATACGTAAGTTTGACTACTCTAGCCTTCATCTGTAAACAAAGTTTATGGCAAAAGTTTACTTTTTGTGAAATGTTTCTCTTTTTTTACATGTCCCCACCCACTGTCAGACCTAGGGAGGTCCCCTGGGGGATGAATTACATGGTTAGTAGGGGCTTGTGCCATCCCTACCATATATTCTCAGTTTTGGTTACTCTAGCTGATCTGGAAAAAAGTTATGGCAAAATTGTTTACCTTTGTTGGTGAAATGTTGACCATTTTTTTTTGACATTTCCCCACCCCCCTGGCAGACCCAGGGAGGACCCCGGGGGGAATACCTTTTGGTGAAATATTAACCTTTTTTGACATTTCCCCACCCCCTGTCAGGACCCAGGGGACCCTGGGGAATGGATACATGTTAGCATAGGGGCTTGTGCCATCCACAATATATCTAATTTTGGTCACTCTAGCTCATCTGGAAAAAAGTTAGGCAAATGGTTTTACCTTTTTGGTGAAATGTTGACCTTTTTTGACATTTCCCCACCCCCTGTCAGAACCAAGGGAGGACCCTGGGGAATGGATTACATGGTTAGTAGGGGCTTGTGCATCCTACAATATATCTAATGTTTGGTACTCTCGCTCATCTTGAAAAAAAGTTATGGCAAAACGTTTACCTTTTTTGGGAAATTTTGACCTTGTTTTGACATTTCCCCACCCCCTGTCAGACCCAGGGAGGACCCTGGGGATGGGATTACATGGTTAGTAGGGCTTTGTTGCCATCCTACAATATATCTAAGTTTTGGGTACTATAGCTTCATCTTGAAAAAAAGTTATGGCAAAATGTTTACCTTTTTGGTGAAATGTTGACCTTTTTGACATTTTTTCCCCACCCCCTGTCAGACCCAGGGGAGGACCCTGTTGGGTAATGATGACATGGTTAGTAGGGGCTTGTGCCCTTCTACAATATATCTAAGATTAGGTCTCTAGCTCCTCTCGAAAAAAAGTTATGGCAAAATGTTTACCTTTTTGGTGAAATGTTTACCCTTTTTGACATATCCCCACCCCCTGTCAACCCAGGGGAGTACCCTGGAAGGATTAACATGGTTAGTAGGGGCTTGCCCTCCCACAATAGATCTATGTTTGGGTACTCTACCTCATCTGGAAAAAAAGTTATGGCAACATGTTTACCTTTTTGGTGAAATGTTGACCTTTTTGACATTTCCCCACCCCCTGTCAGACCCAGGAGGACCATTGGGGAATGGATTACATAGTTAGTAGGGGCTTGTGTCCCCCCCCTACAATATATTTAAGTTTGGGTACTCTAGCTCATCTGGAAAAAAAGTTTGGCAAAATGTTTACCTTTTTTGTGTCCAGACACACACACATACATCCTTACATACATACATAGCGCCATCCAGACATTGCCATTTCCTGAGCCGGATTTTGCTACGCCCATCCGTCCAAAAATCAGTTTCGGGCCTCACAATGCGCTGCGGCAATACGTTATGATCCGTAGGCCTATGGCTGACTTCACAACGCGTTGTATAACCTAACAACGCGTTGTGGAATTTCAGTTTGCCGACCACGCAACGCGTTGTGAAATCTCGGCAACGCGTTGTGGATTTTCAACAACACGTGTGACCCTCATGTCGGGTTGCAGATATATGGTCCTCCTGAACTCATCCTCCACTACATGGTGAAGAATAGTGGGAGAACCTTATATTATCGTTTCCTTCAATTGTGGCTTGCGTATAGGCCTATTTTTTAACACATTAGATAGATCTTCTTGGGGATGTTCTGAATTTTGTCGCCAATGTCTTTTCAAACATGCTCTTTTCTGCCCATTCCTTGTTTTTCCTCTTAAAATTACGCAATATTTATTTTTAACCAATGTTTTACCAGCATAAATAATTTTCTTTTTGGGATGGTTCAAATGTGTGTTTGTGGTTTGATCCCCCATGTATCTTCAAACAGCTCATTTCTGCCCGTGTCTTTATTGTAGTTTTTCGCTTGAAAAAAAATGTTGTTAAATAAATAAATACTGTCAACTTGATAGTTATCTTTGTTTGAACTTGCTTTTTACGATCTTTGTACTATTTTAATCCGAATATCTGGCTTCAACAATCCCCTTTCATAAATATACCTTACCCTTTAATATACCATACAGAGGTTTTCTTAAAATGAACAATGGTGTAGCCCCACCTTCACTTCTTCCTTGTTGGCGGTTCCTTTTTGCATTATTATTAATTAGATAGGTGGGTATGATCATGAAATAAACCTTTATTCCAATTATGAACACCTGGCGAATATAAAGACAAGATTCTTAAGATCAATAATAAAAGACTATCGCCCTTCTATTCAGTAGTGCAGCGCCACACGGCGAATTTGTCCAAAGGATTTGACAAATAGTTAAAGGGGATGACACGATTTAAGTAATAAAGTTTTCATCTTGACAGAGTGGCCTTCACCAAAACTCATCTGTTAAAGTTTCGCGCCGATCTTTCAATCCGTTTGATGTGACAGCTAGAAACGTGACTTTTGTGATCCCATAGGACTACTGTGTACAACTAATATTGGTCGACCAAATGTAGACACTCTTTCGCTCGTAACTCCCAAACCAAACCTAATTTAGCCCTAAATTTCACGGGTAATGAGAAAATAGTAGCTTGTTCTTCTTATACCAAAATTTCGAACCACTTCCCGGTAATCGGGTCTGGGGACGAGCTATTAGCGATCGGGCCATGGTACCTTTAATAACACGCAGTTGAATATAATGACCAACGGTGAACATCAGTTTACATAATTAATAAAATTGTGTTTTGTGTTTTCTCCGCGTTTCACATTTTCTGGACGAATTTCAATTTTCTTTTTAAATTAAAATAATTGTTTTGATACTTTTTATATATATAATTTTATGGGGTAAATGCGGGTACTCTCTATTCTTTTATCTTTACCATTTACTTAATGTCCGTAACAACCTTTAATGAAAGCCATTTTCTGCAGGATTCAGGATGTAAATAAACAATTAATCCATGTCTGGTAGTGATTTTTTGTGCAAATGACAAACTTATGACGTCATGAATAGTACAAAAATGACCTCTTTTAAGATACTCCGTTTTCAGGAAGAACAGTATAATTTTTGATATTACTCACCACTAGCGATTGAGAAACACAAACGGGTATTTTACATTTTGGAAAAAACACAACAGTTAACCTACAAAGACAACCCTTCCTTGGACGGCGGTTATTTTGTTGCATCATTTATAATTAGATGGCTGAGCAATGTGGGTACACATCATTGGAAATAACACTTATTTCCATTTAAGGCCGACTCCGATATTCCTAGGAGGGCGCCCTCAATTTCCCCAAAAAAATCGTGTTTTTGACATGTACCTAATGCTTGTCCATATACTAACACTGTGTGAAATTGCTAAGCTTAAACTCGAATTCCTTCATATAGAAAATCAACAACTTTGTTATAAATTCCGTATCCGGAATTTTTTATACACAGTACCTATGGGACGGAATACTACACATAAATTGTTTTACCTTACTGCATCAAAAGGAAAAATCCGATTCATCTCAATTGGATTGTGCATTTTATGTTATTACTAACTACTCTATCCTTCAGTTCTAGTTGATTATTTTTCATTATTACATAACACAAAAAAATAATATTTCGAAATCTCTAGTCAGACTTTACAAACACCCGACGAATATGAAAATAACAACAACTTTCTTAAATCTTATAAAAGACTAAATCGCTTTTTATATTCAGTAGTCCATCGCCACGCGGGACGAGTTTTTTGGACCATTGCGTGTGCTGCCCTGTTTAAAATACGTGAAGTTTGTAATGCAATTGGCCAATAGTATTATTTTGATCCTGGAAATTTTGGTAACAAGCTGATTTTTTCAGGATAGGTCCATGGAATATGTGTAGAATTACTGATAAAAAGTCCCCGAAATCCCCTGGGTGGCATTCTTCAAATCCAAGATTGGCGATCCAAAATGGTCGCCATTTATTGTATTTTGTTTCATAATTTTCCAAACCATACCAGCTAGAAACAAAGTAAGGTATCCAACTATGTTTTGGAGGTATAAGGATTACCTATAACCCGTATAAAGGAATGAATTAAACCTTTGCAAGTATCCAACATTACTCCAAAATGACACTGCACGCGCCCCAATTTTGCCTGCCTTTGAATCCGTATACTGGTGAAATGATGAAAATGGTCAATTGTAGATAAATAAATTCGGCCCACAAGGAACCTACTATTTGGTTGGTACTTTAACTACCCAGACTAAACTTAAATAGCTAAAAGGCAAAATTGTTTCGTACCAATTACTCCAGCTATGCGATATTACATAATTAATTCTATAGTTCATCATCTGTCTCAATAACAGCTGTGGACTGTATTCAACCATCCCCTTATGTCTGAAAATTGTGAAAGATTCAAGTGGTAAACTGAAAATGTATAAGAGAGGGATATTAAGTAGCACTAATGTATATTTCAATTGTGAAAGGGAACATTTGAAAAGCTCAAAGAAACTGGTTGATACAGTGCCGGACTCCTTCCGGGGGACCCTCCAGTCATCTATGATGTGGCCACTGGCCTGTAGCTCTCCACAATCGCAGCCCGGATCGGTGAAAGCCCCCCTTGATCGTGCGATGGAAGCGCTTGTATGGCCAACGCCAGCTGAGGTGGACCCATGCCCTCCCACCGAAGGCACAGCCCCGGGCTTAACAAGATTGGCTGTCCACAAACTGCTTTAGGGTCCAAGGTAGGGACGACCACCGCGTGAGATCATCTGATATGATATGATCGGAACAGGAACCGGACTGCGCAGCATCATTTGACTGGGCAGCAAAGCAATTCCACGGAACTCTCTGATCTCCGAAGGTGTTGTGGTGGGACTAGTGCTAGGCTACACCAGTTCATCAACACTCCATGGAGCTTTAATCCTCTGGAAGTTCCTCCCAAGGTTTGCAGGAGCTTTGCCAAAGAGAACTGGAGGTATTTCTAAGGCCGGTCACCAAAAGGCAACCACTAACAAGTCTCCGACATCATTCAGAACGACAATAATCCCGTGCGAGTGCACACCGTGACTCGACAGGTGCAGCAGACTCTGCAGCCGATAATGCAAAGCGCCGAAGACTTCACCCCAACCCATCCCATGCGAGAGGCCGCCTGAGGAGACTGACATGATGCCGCGTCTTGGCAGTGACTCCTTGGTGTGTTGATTGAAATTAATGGGCGGCGGTCCATCGTGACGCCAATGGCAACACCCGGTGCGGGGCCATGGTGACATCCCATCTCCATCTGATGTGAAGTTCTCTTTTTGCGCAATGATTTGCAAGGTTAAAAACAGAGCCGACGGCCTGGGCCTGGCGAGTTTCAAGCACCATCGGTGGAAATATTGACCCACAGTGGCTAGGTCCCTCTACAACACTGCCTCCAAGGCCCAAGAACCAGCAGCCATTCCAAGTGCTGTATCCTCTGCGCGGAGCACTGCGAACAAGCTTCCTTTCGCACATCTGAGACGCAAGTTGGAAGACTGGGCGCCAGGACCAGACCTGGGACCGCCCGAAGCCGGCACCCTCCACTGCACATGCCCCCACGATGTCTCCAAGACGGAAGATCTGTCCGGATGAGATCATCATAACCCGACAGCCCACTCAGGGAAGACCTGACAGAACCCAGACGCTATACTTAACCCCCCCTCATAACGCAGCAGTTAGATCTATGAACAGGCCGTACGCGTGATTTTTTTGGGAGGGGGGTGCGGAACATTTTTTGGTAAAAGTTGACCTAACACCAAAATGCTCCCTTTTGAATCTCTGTGGAAAAAGTGGACTTTCTTGTCAAAATTGTCTCTCATTTTGGACTTTTTATTACCACATTCAGCAAAAAGTGTCCCTTTTGTCCCGTTTGTGAATTGGTGCGAATTGGGCGTTCCCCTGCGTACGGGCCTGTCTATTAAGAACTGCTTCAGCCCCGTCCTCTTACGGAAGACTTGTCTCGATGTAATGTGTTAACTACTCAACGTGATTGTTTGAACCGTAATGGTAGTGCCAAATGGTGGGATCCCACTCCACGCTGCCGTTGGGGCGTGATCAACTCGATTTTCTATGCTAGGAAAAAAAGCCAGCAAGAAGGCACTGTGCAGAGCGTTTTTTGATTGGGTATAGTCCCCTTAAAAGTATGGAACGCATTTCTGGTATTAAATGCGGTCAAAAATTCGCTCTGTTTACTGCAATTGTTTTTGTTCGAAAGTGGCCGTTCACCGCTAACTTTATTCGAATTTTGCCATTTTGACATGCGCAATAAGCTTCTTGCGCATTGAACTGTCCGCTAAACAATATTGCAAAACTATGATGCGCGTTAAATTATTCGCATAAAAATTTGCAAAGTTTACCTGCGCATTAAATTATTCGCATAACAAAATTGGCAAAATTTTATGCACATTAAATTATCAAGCACTAACACTATTTGCAAAACTTTATCGAAATAAATTATTCGCATACAATATTTGCAAAACTTTAATGCGCAATAAATTATTCGCATGAAAATATTTGAAAAACTTTATGCGCATTAAATTTATCGCCAATATGTTAGGTTCATAAATATTCGTATGTGGTTGCTCGCAATTTTTCACATTTAAATATGCGGCGTGTACTATTTGCCTTTAAAATTATTCACATACGTTGTTGCAATAGATTTTTCGCACGAGTTTCTTCGCATTCCCCATAAATAAATCACACACATAATCATAGGCTGCAGAATGGAAATGTTCCGAGATCACTGAACCGTAAAAAGTGGTACATTGTTTGCGTTTTTTTGATAGAAATCAGTTTTGAAGAGTCCAAAGGCTCATCAGATGATTTTTACAAAAATTTACACTTGTAGTTTTTAAACAATATCACCATTTGCATAAAATTTGCATAAATTTTTGTTCTGAATGATGCTCTCTAAAAACATTATAACTCGAGAAGTACATATCACATCACTATGCGGGTTTTTGCATTTGGTAGAGGACATTTTTGTACATTTGATATTAGTAACTAATATATAGATATAATCACCAAGAACATGACATAATTTATGTTTTTTTCTTATTTTTTCATATTTTTTTAAAATGACTTAATCTTTTCACCCATTTACTGCTTTATTATCACAATTTATTCAAATTTGAACAATTATTACATTTGTACTCTGTTTTTATTCCATCAAACCAAAATTGGTTACTCTAGCATTCATAAATGTAAATATTCATGAATTACAAGACGTCATGAGACGTTTTCAGTACCGCACACTCGTATTCCCTGCATTGCTGCACGGCATACTGCACACATTGTTATTCTAGGAGGCTCAGAAATATCATAGGGGCCTTATTTAAGGAGGTTTCGTTTACCTCCCCCTACAATAAAGGTTTTCAGACACCTTATGTAGTTAGTATGGACCCTTAACATCAATGCTAGGTAGGTAGTCTCCTCATTGTGGTTTAACTTTTTCAATAGGGGCCAATTTAATTTCACACAGTGTCAACATTTTAAAAAATGCCCCAAATCATGTTGAAATGTATTCCATATTGTCCTTCTACTCATAAGGATTCCAAAAATGTATAGTTGGTACACCTACGACCATTGTTTTGGAGTTATAAGGTAAAATTGCTCAAATGGTACACAGGTCAATTTCATTTGTACAGGGGTCAACATTAAAAGTTAATCTGATATATTTTTTAAATACTTGCCAGTTATTGCCTGAGGTTTGAGGACTCATAAAAGGTATAGTTTTGTAATTATTTAAATGCTTACTTACGGAGATAAGGTCAAGAAGGTCAACACCAATTGGGTTGTTTTGACCTATGCCTATTTGTCCGCAAACCTGTGAACTATGCATTGCAGATGGTACAAACTATTCCTTCTTTTGACTCATTAAGCCTAGACGAACAACTTCTATCATTTTCAACAAATGGAGCAACTTCCGATTTTGAACCCTGTACACATACGAAATTGACCTTTTTTATTTAACATTTAGAGCCATTTTACCCTATAACTCCAAACCACTGGTCCATAGGTTTGGTACAAACTATACATTTTTGTAATCCTTAATGACTAGACGGACATAATGGCATACATTTCAACATGATTGTAGCATTTTTAAAAGTTTGACCCTGTGCAAACTTACATTGGCCCCTATTGAAAAAAGTGACACCACAATTTGAGAGTACTACCTTCTAGCGTTAATATAGAGGGTCCATACTACCTACCACAGGTGTCAAACCCTTTTCTGTAGTGGGGTAAACGATGAATGTTTGACCTGGGTCCTAGCTCCTCCCTATAATAGTGAACGTAATCACACGTGGCGTATTGGTAAGCCTACGACCATATCAAAACCTTATTTTTTTAGAAATTTTAAAAAGTCCCAGTCTCCATCTCTGGTGAAATTTACAATATTTGACACAGACACTTAAAACAATAAGGTAGTTTGAATAAAATTCTTCATTAACTGTATCCCTGTGTATAAAGGGTGAAGCGCGCTGTCTTGTAAATTGGTAAAAAATAAATTTAGCACGACAGTCCGGGTTTGAACATTATATATTTCTTAGAAGACTATAATCTACCCATTGCATTATCAAAAACATAGATGTGTCAATTGCCATCAATTTCAGCAACCTTCTTACTTTTTCGCTTTAACATGTCCCTTTCTTTTATTATTCGTCTTTCCTTTATCATTATTTGTCATTGTTGTCTGTGAACTGTTCTTTTCATCTCCTCTATCTTGTTTTAGGTATCATTTTTCTCGCTCTTTCAGGGACTAACAGGGTGTTGGGGCCTCAATTTTCCCGGTGTTTAACATTTTTGCCCGGCGCAATGCAGGCAATTCATTTTTAATTTGGTTTCGCCAACGCCTTCGTGAAGGGGCAAGAACGTGTAGACACCGGAGGAGCCCGCATGTATTTAACATCAGTGCGTTCAACTTTCACCCTCCTTCATTTCTTCACTTTTGCCGTTCTTCCCTTTAATGCCTTCCTTTTTCCGGTCGCTTGAGCATAACTTCCTCTGTCAGACCCGTTTGGGGAGGGGGGGAGGCAATGTGGGCCCCTTCCACCGGCCTGTTACGCTACCGCTCTGTGGGTCTCTCGCCCTCTCTCACGCTCCTTCTTTTCTCTCCTTCTTAGTCTTAACGATACATCATTCTTGTTTTCAATGAGGAGGTTTTCGTATTCGTCGAAATACTAAAATCAATTCTTAATTTGCGAAGTTTGGCGATTGCGGATCTTTCGTTACGCTTTATAGGAGAAAAGACTTGTATATAATTTTGTAATACATATAAAACAAACAACAAAGCTTTATATTTTTAGAAATATAGTTTTTTTTGGGTTTTTTATAATACATATTGTTACCTACAAATACGTTTTCATGTTAGATTTATAAATAGAGGGAACAAAATTATATCCGCAAAACGTTTCAGGAGTTTTTCCTGTAACAATTCGAATATATTAATGCTAGTTAACATTCATTCTAATAAAATAGAAGGTTATGGCCAGGGAAATTAGCCCCAAAGTAAGGCTTAAGTCACCTAATACCATTATCCAAATTGTCGTAATTTGTCACTAACATACTTTAACAATGCCATTCTTTTGTAATTAGATTTATTTAATTTTCCTTGAAAGAAAAAAAAAATCCTTTGGTCTTGATTTGTCATCATGTTGGCTGAAAGATGTTTATTGTCCACATACTATTTACATGGGAAAAATCTTTCCCTTGCTGAAATGGGTAATTTCCCATTTATAGCCCAAAAAATGTAAAGCTTGGCAAAATTACATAGAGGTCCTAAAAAACAGGGGCTTAAGGGGCCTTTCGTGATCCACAACCACGTCCCTCCGACTTAACACAAAAAATTTGAGATTATATCATCTCAACCGTCACCTTAGTAATTCACGTGTACCTATAGCTTACGTGCAAATTTTGGGTCGTTTCTGTAAGAAATTCGTATTTTTTACGAAATTACAGCACAGCGGTCTATGTTACAGGGGTGGGAAACAGAGCCATTGCTCATAACACAAAACCGCAAGATCGGGAATCAACTCAAATTTGGGAAAAGCTTTTCTCCGATATCGAGTGAACAATGAAATAAATGGCAGGTGCTGGAAACACAAATCGCGTTAAAATCATCACAGGGGCAACATGATTAAATCCTTATACTCCTTGGTCCTTGGAAAATGCTTCCTTTTTAAAACAACCTGATGAGACTGTTTGTTGCTTGTTTCTTCCAAGGAAAGATCCCGCACAGATACGACATGGACAGAACTTTAACCTTTTTTAATTTTTCTTCAGTAATTCATTAAAATGTCCATCGAAAGTAAAAATAAAAATAAACCACAACAACAGCAGCAGCAAAACCAAAAACAATTACAAAACACCAAGCCATTACTTTATACTTTTGCGATATCTTCTCATCTTGTTAAGTAATGAAATGTTTCATATTGCAATGAACCACGAAGAGAAATAGAATTCGATACATAATACCAAGGGAAAATTTTAACCCGATTTTCATAAAACCAAAAAAGCCCTCAACGTTGCGTTTTTTGAAAACACTAAGTCGGATTTTGTAGTTTTGAAAATACATGTTGGTAAAATTTAAGCTTAATATAAGATAGCCTAACCGATATCACTTATTTTTTAGGTACACTGTAAAAATTTGTGATGACTATCGTGCATTGTTCAAAAATGTTCTTTTTTGACCAGTTTTTAACCCTTTAAATTTACGGTCAAATCCCGGTTATTAAACAATCTTCGCGCCTTATTACTGATATCAACATAAACGTCAATTTGGAAGCAGAAAAACTGTAAATAAACGGTATTTAGGTAATAATATCATACAAAGATAGTTATTGTATACCCTAACCGTTTTCATATTTCCCGGAATTAGGACGTCTATTTTAAATTTTCATACAGGTTTTTAATGTAAAAAAAATTTTATTGCTTTTTAAAATATGTTTTGATTTCTATATGCCGTTTTCAAAATGCAAACATCTGTTTTCTCTCTTTTATTTTTAATACATAGTTGTCAATTTCTGATAGCACTCGATTCCTAATTTTTGTCATTTAATTTATTTTTTTTGCTTCATTTTGAAAAAAGAGTTCCATATTTTACCATTCAATATCTGTCCAAGTTATCATATAGTGGTAGTGGATAAGGTTTGGTGTTGTGTCAGATTAATCTGTACAATTACCTGTTTAAATTTTAGTAATAATTAGCGTATAATGGCTTATATTTCTTTAAAACTCGATTAATATCCAACTTTTAAATTGAGTCATAATAGGCATGGGAATTTGGATATAAAAATTACCATATTTGGCCATTGTTATCAAACACCCTCATTTTAATCTTTTTTCATTATTTTTCTTTTAAATTACAAAAGTCTGCAATTTTTTAGATTGGGACGTTTAACGCCTACATCATGTTGACTAAATGTGGTCTATATATACACCATGTTAATTATTTTCCATTTCATACATCCTTTCTCCCTCAACATGGGTGAATTATTTTTTTCATTTAAATTGGCCATTCGTATAGGAGAATCAAAAGTAATTTGCTTCATCGGATACCGCGCATTCCATCCGTGAAAGGAACCTATTTCCTGGACATTTTCATGCATTTTCGTGCCGTACCAAAATCTTCATTTTGATGGAGCAACACGGGCGAGGTTGTCGTCAGGTAACCCACTTTTAAGTTGCAAATGTCCTTTTCGCTGATGAAAGATTCCAGTATGCATTAAAATGGGTGCAGGCCCTTATATATTAGATCACTTTAAAAAGCGAAGTTTGGGATATTATATCCCTAACGTTTTTTTTTTGCACTTCCCAAAAATTCACGGAGCGGATCCTGCCTTGTTTTTATGGTGAAATTTCTCCTAGATATAACAAGAAAATAACGCTCTCCTTTTGTGCGGTGATCGCCAGCTGTAGTTCATCTCCTCTAGGGACTTAGGGGTATACTTTAAAATTAACAGAACAAACCAAGAAGTACAGGTAACAGGTTATTTTGAGTAATTTCAATGTATAATGTGGCTGACCATTCTCCGACTAATACATTTCACTCTTCTCTAAAAATTACATACAGTGATTATATAAAGTCGAAAGTGTTTTGATGTTCATAAAGTCAATTAATTTTCATATTAGTAAAATTTTACTACTAAAAGTATAATTTGCACTGTTTTTTCTAGTGGACATTTGCCCTGAAATAGAGCGAAAAAATAATGCAATTCACTCTCAAAGGTGTTAAATTACACTCCAAAAACAGATAAGTCCATCAGGGAGCTAACCCACAATTGATTTTGCAAACTTTTTACAACAATTGATCCAACCTTAGTTTTAAAAGTTTATAATATCTTGATTGTCCCGACTGACATATTTTTCCGTAACACAATGCCAATTTGTTTTAAATTTTGCCCGTTCCCTTTATTTATTTTTGTTGCCTCAATTAATGTTTCCGCACTTAGCCATTGGACCTATAATTGTAACACCATACTGACAACATCTATCATACTGAAACCTTGTTGAAATCTTTGAACATCGGACATGTTGCTTACCTGCAAAATCCAACATTTTTTCTTGATCAATGATTAGTCGGGCCATTAGACTGATTTTTTGTTAAAATTATTTTTGTTGTTTCTTGTTTGCTCTGTTTGTCTTTGTTTGGTTTATGGTTTATTTTATCCCTAAATCAAGTTTTAGCGATTTTAAAAAACATCAAAGCAAATGTTACCTGTGAATCTTTTTATTGTCAATTTTCCAGCAGTACAGCATACTGTCATATATGATCCTGTATTAATGTAAGTGGTCAGCTGATAGGGCCTTTGTCAATGTACTTCCCACACAATTATGATCATTTTTTGTATCATTGGCTAATTAGTTTACGTAATTATGTGTATTTAATCTTTTGGGTTATTATGAATGATACAATGACAAGAATTACACGTCATCAATAGTCGTCTTCTGTCGTAAAAACTTTTTCAGTAGACCTACTCATTGAGAGCCCGTACCATATCAAACTTTAATTACAAAAAATGAAAAGAACTGCCTACAAACCCTTTCTATCGACTTATAGTTCATATTTTTTAAATTCTCGTGACCGATTTTAGGCGAATCTTCCTGTGTTTATTAATATACAACCCATTTGTTTTCTAAATAGCTCAACAGTCCACGTCCCTAGATGCACAACACGCTTATGGTCCTGGACCCTAATATCGGGCCAGAACGTAAAGGTCGGCGTTCTAGATTTTTTTAAAAACATGTTAAAACAACATTATAAAGGAACATTTTATACTATATCATTTCAGAAATGTTTGCATCACTTTGTGTTCTTAAAATATTGGTCGTCTTTGAATCAAATACGTAAAAATCACCAGAAGAATTAAAACCAAAATTCAAACCGGGAATTCAAATGTAGAGATCGTGGCGTGATGAAAGCATTGAACATCTATTGTATTGAATGACAATGGCGAGTGGATCCTCGGCGAGTGACACTTACACGTGAGAATAATTTATGTTTAATTGTGTAAACCAACGCGACTCAGATATTGACAAGCGTGAATAAATTAACTCGTTCTGGATCTGAGTTTTTGCACTTTTGTTGCAAACCAATTAACTTAATTAAATATACTATCCTAAAATTACCTTGGTTGAAGATTTCATTGTAAACAAAACGGAAATGGGTCATTTCGTTTGAAAACCCATTTTTTAAGATAAAATATGCAATATAACTATTTTTCGAATGGATATATGGAAAATTATTATTTGCAATACTGAAAGAAAACACACTTTTGTTTTAGCTAACGAAATTCTGAACCGAGTTTCTGTCAAGCATTTGATTTTGATTTATTGCATAATCTAACTCCCGATAACATTAATTTAATTATTAAATTTCATGTTAATGAGGCTTTAACTTTTTTTAAATATTTTGTGTTAACTCTTTTAAAATGATGGTGAGAAGCCTCAGATACTGGACCCCTTAAAGTTGACTAAAAATCAACATGTACTCCAAAAATGGGGGGGGTGCAGGGGGTGGGGCTTTTTCGCTTAACGACGCGGACGTTTTCGCTATCATCTGCCAGCCCTAAGAGGTTTTTTTGTCCCTGAAATTTATTCCCATTACTTTTATCGCGGCAAGTTTGTCATTCTAACATTTTTTATGCGCACTTTGTCATTCGGGCCGAAAATATGGGTCGGTCTTTTTTCGTGGTTTTTAATTGTAACGATCGGTTGGTGGATAGCCTGCCCACATTCCTGCCTACTATTAATGTTGTTTAGTGGTGGGTGTGTTGTTGTGTAGGGGATGGGGTGTTGGTTGAGGGGGCGAGGTGTGGGGAGGGGTGTTGAGGAGGGATTGGGGAGGGGGTGTTGGACGTTGCGATGGAATGTTTCTAGCTTGCGGAAGGGGTGTTAGGCTGTGAACGATCCCATGGTTTCTTTTGGATCTGGTGGGCGGGGGTCTCGCTCGCCTACCGTGGCGTCTTGTGGGGTACCGAGCTAGGGGCTTGGTGGCGGGCGCGGGTGTGGGGCTGGGGGTCTTTTGGGCGTGGTCGCGGGCTGTCTGGCTTGGGGCGTTGTATTCCGTGGTCCTTTGGCCGTTCCTGTTTTTTTCTTTGTTTGCTTTGTGGCCCCGTGTGCTTGAGTTTTCGCTGTTCGTGGCGGTGTGTTTGCTGCGGGGCGGGGTTATTTAGCGCGGGGTGGCGGTGTTTGTGGCCGGGGGCCGTGGTGTGTTGGGTCCTAGGGGTGACTTGTCGCGTGGGTGTTGGGCGGCTTGTTGGGCTCGGGTGCCCCATTCCATGAACAGGGCCAAAACCCGGCTTGTGTGCCCCCCCCTCCCTCACCCCCCCCCCCAGGGACGGTACCTGTCTAGAATAGCCGCATTTTCAGAAACATTACATAGTCAATGGGCTGTGCCGTCCCTTAGCAGACTCGATCGTATAAATATATCCCACCGACCTAACGCCTGATAGAACCGTGCAGACAAAGAGTTTTCGCGTTCGCTGACATTATAATTATCTGTGGACAAGAGCTTAAAAGCAGGTACACCTGCGTTTTTAATATTTTACAAGTCATTCGTCATTATCCTGACAGTTTCTTTGTCATGTAATAAATTTCAATCCTGGGCATCAAAAATTGACTTGATTGTAGCTTAACATTGCTCATTGTGCTTAAAGTACCCTCTAACATGTAAAGTGGCCAGATCCAAGATTTCGTAAACACCGCCCTCAATTGTTTTTTTTATCAAAATTCCTTTTTGTTGGCTTGACTTATATGCTTTTAATTTCTACAAAATACAATTACAGAATAGTACAGTTTGTAAGAAAATTCAAGTTTTGTATAATATTCTGTGTCACATGTAATAGTAACCATGCAGTAGCCACTCAAGGTCAGTGCAATCATAAATGGGCATCATTCATGTCGGGAATTCGTTTCTGCGTAATGCAGTGGCGTAGCGTGAGTTATCCGATTGGGGGGGCACCGACCCTGATTGGAAGGGCACTGTGTCTGTGGGGTACGGTCCCTGATTGGGGCACAGGCCGGTTTTTTGCACCTTTTTAATGAATTTTTCAAAACACCCCCTCCCAACACCCTCCCCAACACCCCTCCCCGCTCCCCACACCCTCCCTGCCCCAACACCACTCCCTACACCCCAACCCTTTGACTAATGTGGTTGTACAGGATAAAATCAGAGATCACATAACGGATTTATACAGAAAATTAAAGTGGGAACATGTTAAGTCAACGGGCAGAATATCTAGAAAGATTTTTGATGTACAAATGTAATCAATTGGCCTGGCTCCGGATTGCTTGAGGGACAGCATTCACTCACAGCTATCACGCATGCTTATAACCCTAGATTCAAAGCTCATAATAATCTCTGTCATTTATCTGTCACAACGGAAGCTGTAACTCTCCTTCAATTACTCTGGTGCCAGATCACTGGAATAACCTACCTCATCACTTCAAAATCTTGCCAATCTCCAGTGTTTAATAAGGTGTCAAGAACACATTTTAATAATGAATATTGTAGTTTATGCTTTATTCAGCTTTTTTTATATATTTACATATTATTTAGTTAACATATTGTGGTATATTAATTATTCTTGTGTCAATTTATGCTGTATTTTTGTATGTAATTGAATGAATTTATATTCTATGTATTTTTAACTATGTTTTTACTTGTAATCGAGGGGCCCCCATGAAACAGTGCTGTGGTACTGATGTGGGCAAGACAAATGTTTCGTACAGTAGAGAATTACCCTCGTTAACGATTCATTAAATAAATGAAATAAAAATACC
This sequence comes from Ophioderma brevispina, assembly GCA_023653785.1. NCBI lineage: Eukaryota > Metazoa > Echinodermata > Ophiuroidea > Amphilepidida > Ophiodermatidae > Ophioderma > Ophioderma brevispina. The sequence continues at coordinate 64,478 of JAMKCH010021504.1, forward strand.
CTCCCCATCACCCCTCCCCCACACCTCTCCCACAAACCCCCTCCCCACCACCCCTCCCCCCCCCCACACCCTCCCTCCGCTCCCCACTCCCGTCCCCAACACCACCTCGCCAAAAAAAAAAAAAAGAGAAAAATAAAGAGCAACCCCAAAACCCCCCCCCCCCCGCCCCCCAAAACCCCACCCCCCCCCCCCCCCCCCCCCCCCCCCCCCCCCAAAGCCCCCCCCCCCGAAAAACCCGAAACACCCCCCCCCCAAAAACAAACCCCCCACCCCAATACCCCTCCCCCCTCCAACACCTCGCCTCCTCCCAGTGGCGTACCGAGCAGTCGATCCAGAGGCCGAATGTCAATCCCCGCCAGAGGGGGAAAAATTGGTAAGTCGTCCCGGTGATTTTGCTCCAAGTAAGTCTGACCGTAAAAATGCGCGCGTAGCGGGCGAAAATCGCCGATATACTCTAATTTTGCCCAATTTATGGTGAAATGGTCGAAATTCCCGAAGAAGATGGTGTTATGATAAATGCATATTTGGTCCATACGTCCCGCTTTGCGAGCCAGAGGGGGCAACCTTGCCCCCCTGCCACCCCCGGTCGGACTCCACTGCCTCCTCCCAAACACCTCGCTCCCTCCCCGCACCCCTCCCTCGTTCCCCTCCACCCCCCACACACTAAATAAGTCGCGGGAATGTGGGCAACTGGTTTATATTGCACCCCCGATAGTTACAATTACAAACCACGTAAAAACGACCGTACCATATTTTTCTGACCCGGAATAAAAAGAGCGAATGACAAAGTTCGCATAAAAAATGTGTTCGAATGACAAGTATTATTGCGCATAAAATGTTCGAATGACAAATTGGCGATATTTCATTACGTTTATTTATTTTAATGGGGAAAAAAAAAAAAATGCCCCGAAGAAACTCATGCGAATACTATTGCAAACAATCGTATGTTCCTATTAAATGTGAATGTTCATGCGTATATTATCTTTTTATGCACATAAACATAATGCGAATAATTTAAATCGCATAAAGTTTTGCAATATTGTTTCTTCGACGTTAATTTTAATGGCATCAAGTTTTGGCAAATATTGTTATGCTAATATTTAATACTGGCGCATAGTTTTGGCAAATACTGTTAGTCAATATTTTAATTGCGCCATTGAGCTTTGCCATATTGGTTATGGAATAATTTACTGCACATTAATGTTTTTGCAAATAGTGTTTTGCGAATAATTTTATGCGCATAAAGTTTTGCAATTTGTGAGCGGATATTTCAATGCGAAGAAGTTTATGCGCATGTCAAAATGTGCTAAATGGCGAATAAAGTTATCAGTGGATCCACTTCGAATGAAAACAATGATCAAGTCAAAACAAGCGAATTTCTTGACCGCATTTAATGCCAGAACTGCGTTCCATATAAAAGGGGACTCTCACCCTATTAAAAATTGTGTTTGTTTTTCATTAATTTTCAACAGGAACATAATTAAATTAAATTGCCCTAAAATTTGAAACCAAAAATACAATATTTTCGGATGCTGCGTTAATCGTTGCATGGTGACGGCGGCAAACTTGGAAAATTCCTTAATCATTGATTTTGGGAGAAACCAAAGAACATTTTTGATCCAACCACCTCTAATGTAATTATATAATATGAATGGCTTTGAGTATGATACAAGAATATATTGCACGAGCTAGAAAAATATTGTACTAGTCGAAGACAAGTACAATATTTTTCTAACAAGTGCAATAATCTTGTATCATACAAAAAAGCCATTCAATATTATTATTATTATTATTTAAATAGCAGGCTGACTCAAACCAAACCTTTCGTTGACAGTGTTGTAGTCCAACTGGCGAACAATAAAGTGTTTCAATAATGGCGTTCTCGCTAAAATGCCCGGATGCGATATATTAAAAAGAATATTGTATTGCATCCGGGGACTTTTACCAAAACTGTACAATACAAAGATTTCTTTGCACCACTCGGAAGCCTGTATAAATAATAACAACTATTATCTATGTCAGTACAGAGCCATTTTTTATTCTTTTTATTTTTTGACCCCATATGATGGTTTGGTATTTTGAATAGGTATAAGTCCCTTTAATTGGCGCAAGCTGGTGAAAGGCAAGGTAAATGATGTCCTAAGGTGTGAAAGAAAGTGGAAACTCCGAATTAAATGTGGATTCTTTCTATTCTTATACTTATTTACTCCAATAACTTTTAAAAGTACTATATTTAGTCTGATTTTTTTCTGAACACTTGCGGCTTCAACATTTCTGCAAATATAACAAGAGCACCAATGGTGCTGTAGCTCAGCAGGTTATTAATATTGGTACACCACCCTGGGGGCACAATATTTTCCATTGTGGAGACATAATCATGAAAAGTCCCCCACATGAGCATAAGTAAGTGGCCCATTCCATGTCAACATTCGAGATGTGCACCGCAGCACGTCATGGATTTTTTTGTTTTAAGTGTGGTGGTAGACATTAATGAGATATGAAAAATCCTGAAATTTTGAGCATCATAGTCCATTTCGTTTTCCCGGTAGAGTAATTGGAAGTTTAGGGGGGTCACCATCAAAAGTGCCGGCCTATGTGAAAGACTATGTTGAGAGGGTCACAGATTAGTAATGGAGCCTCCACAATTTTGAAAATCACTATCTAAGAGTAATATTTGGTGTATAGAATTCAAATCTGGCAT